>PVJI01003697.1:0-119865 GCA_004026765.1 Micronycteris hirsuta | reverse complement strand
TTGGCTGCCAGCCGTGGTGTCTGAGACACCCAAGGTCCCAGATCTTCTTCCAAGTTTCACGTGATCTCCGAGTTTTGCTCTTCGGTTCCTGCTCTGTGGCAGAGCCTCGGAAGCTCCAGTGCTCCTCCCACCCGGGTCCCACAGGGCTGGGCTCCTGCTGCCTCCATGTGTCCTCCTGGTGGAGAAGCTGCTGCATCCCCACCTGCCCCCCACCACCCGGGCCAGGTCTCCACCCCACTCTCGGGGCTCTCTGCATCACTTGGTCTCCAGTTACCCCTCTTCTTTTTCATCAACTTCTTGTTGCCCTAGCAGCCTTCGCTTTTTCTTCCTTTTTTCACTAATTTTTGAAACAAATGATTCAAAAGCCTAAATTCCTCACTCTCTTTGCTTGGAAGTCAGGTTCTCAACAACCTCAAGTCGATCATCGGCAAAAACGTCAGGAAGGCCCCTTGCTTTTGTGTCCACTGTAACTTCTCTTCCTCTTTCCCGCTAACGAGGTGCCGGCTCTCGGTGAGCGTCTGGCAGCTTGTCCACCTAATGTCTGCACACGTTTCTTCTGTCTCGTCGGACCTGCTCTCCTCGGTCCTCACCAGCAAATGCCTTTGCCATCGATGTCACCTTGACAAACCCGTGCACACTGGCCTGTGAGAAGCTGGCCCAGGGCAACATAGAGCCTGAACTTTCAAGGTCTCTCCTGGTGATACTGAATATATTTGTATAACTTATTTAACAAAGTAAACATTAGAAGTTGATATTTTTACTGTTAGATGTCAATGGGTTGTAGTTATTTAAAACCCTCCTTTTGGGCCCAGCTGGTGTAGCTCAGTGGACTGAGTGTGGGCTGTGAACCAAAGGGTCCCGGTTCGATTCCCAGTTGGGGCACATGCCTGGGTTGCAGGCCGGGTCCCCAGTGAGGGCCATGTGAGAGGCAACCATACATTGATGTTTCTCTCCCTCTCTTTCTCCCTCCCCTCTCTCTAACATACATTGATGTTTCTCTCCCTCTCTTTCTCCCTCCCCTCTCTCTAAAAATAAATAAAATCTTAAAAAAAAATAAAACCCTCCCTTTGGACCTGCCCCAGGCACAAATGGGAGTGGGAGATGGCTGCATACGGGGGGACCCCAGAGTGGGGGTGCCTGCACCTAACTCCACTCTGACCATTTCTCCCCGTGTTTACCAAATGCTATTTATCCACCTCTCATCCGCGTCTGCCCGAGGTCACTTCACTCACTTGCCAATAAGTGAGCACATCTAGAAGGCCATTTACGGGAGACAACGTCCCTGATGTCTAACTCCAGAAGCCTGAAGATTCAATGGTGAGATTCGACCTCCTATTTGACCTCTCTAACACGGAACTGCCGTTCTTGTGGTTGACGAGGAAGCGACTAGAACGCAAGGGCCACGGGGCACATCGTGGCTTCGGGCTCAGACCAACCCCTCACTGCTCAGGAGGTTGTGGCTTCGGGCTCAGACCAACCCCTCACTGCTCAGTAGGTTGCGGGCCCGGTCACGGAAGTGACGATCCGATCCTGCCACAGACTCACGGGAGATGTGCCTTTCCTGCTGCTGCCGACCTCACAGAAAAAGTGGCCCACATGGGAGACACCACAAGTCACAGTCTGGATTATAACAGACTACATCACAGCTGCTCATTTTGTTTCATCTTTAGTGCTTCCTTGGTTTGTTCAAGACCGTTTCAGAAGTCTGAGGTTGCTGTACAGGTTTTATTTCTATCATGGTCACCTTAGTCACCAAAATAGTCACAGAGGTTTGCCAAAGCTAAATAAGAGGCAAAAATCTGGGTACTCAGAAAGGAAGCGCCTGTGACTGGGGTCCGCACAGTTGAACACCCACGCGTGCACACGTACATACACACACGGACTTTGGAAAGAACGAAGAGTACCCTGTGCAGTAAGTCCCCACCCCGGCCATGTAACCCGCAGGTGCACAGGCCTTGCTGTGTCTGAAGGGCCACACCACGCTCTCCCCGAGGAAATGGTCCTAATGAGCATTTCAGTGCCTAAGGTGGGTCACAGCACCTTCAAGGTACATGTTCAGATCAAAGTGTTTCTCTCCAGAGCTTCCACTCCCTGTGGCCGTGGCCCAGCCCCGCGAAACTGCTACACAAGGCTTCTTCTCTACAGGCATCAGAAGATAGGGGACGGGCTGGAAGGTGATCGACATGTGAACAAACCGGAAAATGGAGCTGTCTGTCTTCAGCTGCGCCATCTAACGTGCGGACCAGTAACCAGGTGTGGACAGTTGAATAGAAATTGAAATCAACTGCAGTTAAATATGGTTAAAATCAGTTCCCAGTGTCACGCCCACAGATCACGTGCTCAGCAGCCACACGTGCGATGTGAATACTCCGTCCTCGCAGGACTGGTGCACAGAATGTGAGTCCCCTTTCTTCTCCGGCACCGGCACAGTAAGGAGCAAGGCATCACTGCAACATTTGAGGATCCAGAGCCCAGTATGGAGACTAGCTGAAATGGGAGTCACTTCAGCAATACAGACACCATAGGTCTCAAAAATACTCTGAAATCTTTCTCTCCACTAGATGTGTGAATATACCTCTGTTCCTGCCTGGTAAGCAGCAGGGTGCCTCCAGGCTTGAGGAGAGGATCACGTTGCACGGGGCTGTTCACATGCTGTGAGGTTCCTGCCACCGGATTCACGGACTCCTGCATCTGCAGCCCCAGAGTGCCAGGGGCATTTGTGAAAGTGAGCCCCAAGTGTGACTTGCTGTGTGCGACACGCTGGCATGCAGAGGGTTCCGTGGTGTGTCCATAAGTATGATGCGTTCCTCATTAGTGCCAGATGCTTCCTAACCCTTTGCCGAGGGTGAACAAGAGGTGGGTCTAAGAGGATTGGACACAGGCAAGCGTGTGTGAGACACGTTAACAATCACTGACGTTCGTGTCTGCAGCTGAACAGGGATCAACAATCGCTTCAGACTGTTTAGAGGAAAATATCCACATCAGGAAACAGAGATGGTTTGTTTTTCTCTGTATTGAGTTCAGTGGCTGCTATAGGAACAGGGCTTGCTTATAACTTCGACAGGTAACTCATGTCATTTATTTTACATGTTTAAGGATTTTTTTTAAACCTCCATACTTAATCCATTTAAATCTATTTTCTTACCCTATCTCCAAAAGACCCCTTCATTAAAAAAGAGCATATTTCCACATTCTTGGCGCTCTCCAACAGGCTTGATTACTTGTGCAGGGGACCAGCAACGAGATACTTCTTTCTGAAATTTCCTTTTCAGTAGCAAAGAAAGCTCACATATATCACCGTAATTATTTTACCATGTTCCTTTTCAGGAAATAATTGATATCCCCTTTTTCTACAAATACTAACAGAACTTTGAACAGACTTTCATGGTGGTTCTAACGCTCGGTTCTTTCAAGTTTAAAAGGAAAATATTTTCCTTTAATTGCCCTCAGCTGGTTTTTGTAGAGCGGACTCTCTGACTTTCTGGAAATGTTCGGGTAAATCCTGTGCCCAGTCCAACAGGGGGAGCAGTTTCTGACACGGCGCTTTAATCTGGCTGGTGCACTGTGAACTTACAAAGCAGCACATTTACTCCTGTGGGGTTTTGTGAAATAAGGAGCTGGAGAAACCCGTGAGCTGATGAGGCGAGGCCGGGCATAGGTTTTTTCATTTTTTTATTTTCTTAAATAGCGATTGTGAAGCTCCATCATTTTCAGAGGTAAACTTTTACGTTTCTCATACCATTTCCTCTTACAGGCCACGAAGCTCTTTTCACAGAGAAGATTGAAAAGTTAATTTTTATTTGGGTACTTTGAAGACATCTTGAATTAAGGGAATAAAACCTTGAATACTCCTCTATTTAATTTTATTCTATATTTTAACTGCATCGCAATACTCTGATCTCCCCAAGGACACAGAATCACTGAACCTCTTCTGCATTATTGCCACTTAATCCCCACCCGCCCCCGGCCCCGCCCCTGCCCCCGCCCCACCCACCTGCTCATGTCGCCCTCTGGGGTGTTAAAAAGCACCCAGGCCTGATGAGCTCACATCTGAGCTCTCTGACCCCCAGTTCCACCTAAAGCCCTGTCCCTTCTGTCTCAGGGAAAGGCCTCTGCTTTCGTCCACTTTGGGGGCAGAAAATCTTAGTCTCATCCTTGACTTTCTCTGTCTTGCACCCCATACCTATCTACCAGGTGAGCTACCAGCACCCCATAGCATGCCACCACTGGTCTCTCTGCTTTCTTCTCCTGCGGCTACAGCTCATCCTCAGCACAGCAACTAGAGTGACCCTCTCCGAAACCGCAGATCCCATTGCTGGCCCAGGCAGAGGAGAAGCCGAATCCTTGCCTGGGCCCAGCCTGCCCTAGGCTCTGAGCTCACCTTCCTGCCACCCCCACGTTCCAACCCCAACCACACAGAGCGTCCACTGCCTCTCCCACGGCCTGGCGTGTGCTGATGCATCTCCCCCCTCCTCTCCCCCTCCCCATGTGTGCGAGGCTCTGCCCCAAACACCCAGTGGCCTTGCTCACTGCGGTCTTATCAGACAGATCATCCCTGGCCACCCATCTCCACCCCTCCACCCCCCACCACCACCTATCCCAGCCCTCGTCCTGCCCTCGTTGCTAGCCACATGTTCCGCATCACTCAAACTCACCTTGAGTTTGTCTGTGTCCACGAGCCTGGAAGCTCCATGGAGAAGGACGTCATTCTGTTCACTCTGCATCCCGGGGCACAGAGCTCCCTGAGGGCCAAATGCTGGCCCATGCCCTGCGCCAGCCGACGCCACCGGGGAACCATGCACATGCCTTGGGTTGGAACAAGTACTAACCCCGGCCTAGCTTGCCTTTAGGATTATCTCTTTTCACAGCCTGTCTTAGTGAGGCATGGGCCTGTATGGAGTTGTCAGACTGCTGGTTGAACAGGTCTCACTTTAATGTCTAAAACAAAAAGCCCTTGTTCGCCCTTCTTCTGCCAGAAGTGTCCTCCTGTCCCCTCTCGGCATCACTGTCCACCGACACTAACTGCTCGCCTGCTGCGTTCCATCGAGCTTGTCAGTTTTATGGCTGCAGCAGCTGGCCCTTTCTCACTGGAGAGACGAAAGCTAGAAGATGGAGCGATAAAAAAATGTGGATCACAGCACAGGTAACCCTGAGAATTACTGTCAAACACTGACTTGATAAGACAGTGACAGCGGCCTCATGCCACTGCTCTCTGGCTTCTGCTCGGGGAGGGTTATCATCCCCATCACACATATGTGACCCTGAGACCCCTCGGCACCCTGACCACTCAAGTGCTCACTCACATGGCAACCGTCGGACGTTTAGAGGTGTGTACGAGCATGCACCGAAGAGCGAGGCTTCTATTTTTCACTCCCCAGTTCCCAGGCTGTCCGAATCGGGCAAAGTGCTTTCTGCATGTAACACTTTGCCTGCACACACCTGCTTCCATGCAAGCTATGGCAAACTGTGCTTACAGGATATAGCCGCGGTCAGATAATGAGCCAAAGATGCATCAGCAACAGCCACGTGAGTTGTTTCTAGTACGGCAATGGACCCATTTTGTTTTCTCTTTGTGCTTGGCCTCAAAACTTCCTCTTCAACGTATGTGTTTAAATAGCATGTCTCAGAAGGAGCCACTTATACTACTATAATAATTTGTAGGCTTCTATAAATGTCAGGTTTCTGTAAAACTCCTTTATTAAAAAGTCATGAGAGAACACGCCACCACCTGGAGTCGATGTCCTTACTTGGGTGTAAAATATGAAAGCCCACTTCCCGTCTCCCAGGATCTCACACCCACCGGCACTGCGGCAATCCCCAAGCGGAGAGACTACTGCACCCACTATATCTGTCTTCCCCAACGGTGACACAGCACTGGGGCCTGGCTTGTGAGGGGGGGCTCCTCCTCCAGGTCTGTAACTACTCACGCGCACAGGAGATGCTGTTTGGTCCGTCTCCACAATGGCTTATCTATGTCTGTCGACATTTACCGCTACGCTTTGCACTTATATGATCACTCCAAGGCTAGAAACCATTATTTTTTTAGATGCATTTGCTTCAAGTAAAGTTGCTCAAAGCAATGATGGAAGGAACACTTTTAAAATTAAATACTGCAGACTAGAAATACTTTTCTTCCCTTACATTCCCCTTGGATCCCCACACGTTCTTTCATTCCTCTGGCTCAGCTGTACATCAAAGCACGGATGCTGTTTTTATAAACAGTAGGTGCTCTGCCCTTGTCGGACGTTGGGGACACCAGAGAACCCTCACCTGAGAGTCAGGACATTTGCGCTGCGCTGGCAGGCCACCTGGGACGGATTGTTACAAAGTGAGAACCATATCACAGAGGTCAACTTCTTTACTTTTCACACCTGTGGGTGAAGGGCGGCCTGCTCTCTAGAGCACACGGTCTGAGACCCGGTGAGGTCGGCGTGCAGAGAGTGTCGGCGGCTGGGAGCTGGAC
Source organism: Micronycteris hirsuta (assembly GCA_004026765.1). Taxonomy (NCBI): domain Eukaryota; kingdom Metazoa; phylum Chordata; class Mammalia; order Chiroptera; family Phyllostomidae; genus Micronycteris; species Micronycteris hirsuta. The sequence goes on along the minus strand of PVJI01003697.1, from coordinate 113,402 downwards.
TCAGCCGCAGAAGCCTGAGGGTGGCGTGCCGGAAGGTAGGCTGGCTGAGCACTTCGGTGCCCGTGAGGAGCTGGGTGACATGGGAGAAAACAAGGGCTTTGGAGATGGATGGCCATGAGTGAAGCACGTGACTGCCCTCACTTAGCACCCAGCACCTTTGTTGCCCTGGACCAGCCACACGGTGTCACAGCCGTGCTACCGTCATTCGCACCAGCTGCCCTGAAGTAGCCCCTCCAATCACACACACAGAGAAATAACGTCTCTAGGGTTAGACCATGAGCAAAGTTATTTTCTCCATTTAGATGTTAGGAATCAGAGATCACGGAATTCTGTGCCCGCGACCGAAAGCGGCAGAGACAGTACTTGAACTCAGGTCTGTCTGATGCCTGTGTTCCTGCCATGGCCACAGGCACCCTCTCATGTGATACTTCACAAGAAAAAGTAATCAGGTGACTTTTTTCCTTCAATGTCCAAAAGCAACTTCTTATTTTCAATGCAAGTTTCTTATTGCTAAGAAGGATTTACGATGTTGTCCAAATACTTGGTGCTGTAGCCCAAATTTGTAGCAGTGAGAGACTCTTGGCGAAAGAACGGCGGTCAATGTGAATGAAGCCAGCAACGAGGCGAACTCACCAAGATGCTGTGAGGTGAAGGCCCAGCTCCAGGCTGGCAGAGAAAGCCACAGTTGGCTGCGAGCTAGGAATCCAAAGGGTAAACCCACCTGCTCAGGGTGGCCAAGGCTGGTTGCTCTTCCATCAGAAAGAACCGCCCCTCCTCGTCCCCCCAGGTGTTTATGAAGAGGGTATGAGCAAAGCACCCGTGTACCCAAGCCGCCCACAGCAGTAACGGAGCCCCGCTGTGAGCTAACGACCTCACACCAGATGGACAGGAAGGGGAGCCAGCTCCAGTGAGCCAGCAGAACCTGCCTGCGGGAGGACGAGACCTGACCTGGGCTCCCTGGACCACATGCTTCCAGGGTCTGGGGCCCTGGACGGTGTGCAACATTGTGCATGAGATACACGTGTGTAATGTCCTCGCACATTCACGCTGTATTCACCAGGAAACTAAAACAAAACACCCCGGCAAACACTCTGTAAAAATCCTCCACTCTGCTGCATTGGATGCAGAGTCCACAGAAAGTCCCCTGCAGAGTCTCCTTCTGGTCACCCTCACAGAGACACTGCACACTGATGAGCGGTGAAGGACTCTGGGAGGACACTGAGAAAAGCTCCGTCCATGTTGCGAAGGACACGCAGACCTTCGTGCTAAAGAGGATGTGTGGCTCCTGCAAGGTCACCTCACCTGAGCGTAGATGCAACTGGAAGTATCTCCTGGGATCAGAATGAGTTCTTACAACAGTGGGTGGCACTGCCTCTAAAACCTGGATGTGTGCTAATTCGCCATTCCCTGCGATTACAGATTCAGGGTGCAGATCCGAGGCTCAGGGCCACACTCTGCCACAGGAGCTGCACCACAAACCTAACTGTGCAGAAAAGGGTGAAAAAGCCTTCAGCAGTTCATGTCCCGTTAGCCCCAGGTTAGATTTCCAAAATAATCTATTGGAGAAATCAAGATGTCGTCTTCTAAAAACTACTTTTTATATGTCTTAAAAATCTTAAAAATACTTGAGTAGCAAAAAGTTTACATGTGTGTGTTTATATAAAAAATCTACTTACATATATACTTATTATAGATATCATCATTCTGTTAGTGTCTTTTATCATTCAATCCCAAACTCATTTACAGATACCAATTTATTGCATGAATCAAGTTTTATTTTTATTTACAGTACAGTGAATGTATAATATTTGATTAGAAAGCATTTAGCAAGGCATTTTTAGCCTAAAATCCCAGATGGATTTGTAAAAAAAAAAAAAAAATCAGTGAAAGAACAATATATTCTGGTGTACTAAATCGATCTGAGCATTGAATGGGACCTTGGTTAAAATCTGTTAAAATAAAGAGATAGTGGTGAAGGAAATCTTAAAAATTAGTCCTAAATAACAAAGAACAGTCCATTATTCAGCAACCAAATATAAGAGAATACTATTTTATTCTTTTTATTATTCTTGAATTTTAGCTAAAAAGTTTAATAACTGAAATAAATGTACTTAGAACAGTTTCCAAATTTCAGTCTGATAAGTGGAATTTTGACAAGAGAAAAACCTGGTCCTTAAGCTCCATAAAACCTTGCTCTACATTGATTCAAGAGCTTGTCCTCAACAGATGTGACCAGCAGGAGGCGCTGTAAGCCACACTGTGCTCAACAGGGATCTCACTGCTGAAGCTTTCCAACTTCCCCGTGTATGATTGGAAAGTTAGAGGTTTAAGAAATAAACTGCAAGAAAAGCGCCACAAGGATCCTGGAGTGTTGGTGTGCCACCCTGCTGAGTTCACAGTTCCCTAACGAGAGGGAGTGTGCTACGTTCCGCGGAAGACATCTGCACACCTGTGCTGTCCGCAGAGGGTGGTCTGAGTGCTCGTGCACACTGCCTGTGGAAGGAGCGGGGTGGGGGACAACTGAAGGGTATGGTACAGAGCTGCAGGGACTCTGTTTTCTGAAGGGAAGGGCTGTTGAAAACACGCTTAAATTAAAATCACGGTAGATCTCCTCCCCACTTTCCCATCATCCCTGGCATGGGAAGAAGGCTGTAATCTGTCCTATACCCGCTACAGGCTCGGGACCGAGCCTAGGACCCCCACTGGGATGAGCCCCGCACTACATTGGGGCTTCTGTCCTCATCCTCTGCAATCCACAGCCCCCGGAGTCTGAGCAGTAGGTCTTCCTGGGACCATTTCCCAGGACCAGAGGTGGGCAATTCAGACCCCCCCAACACATGTGTCTGAACAGACGTGACCTCAGTTACCTACAAGCTTCCTCATGTGCCAGATGGAAGCACTGCCCCCAAATCTGTCAGGAGAGGCAGAGCACCTGGTCACTCAGCAACATGAACGGTGGGGGCGGGGCACAGTTCATAGCACGTGGTGGCTTAGCGCGAACACAATGCCAGTCACATGAAAAAATGCCATGCATTAGAACCCTCTTTTCCTTAATAAGATTTTACAGGAAAATTAAATTTACCATTAAATCTTCTCTCAGGTTGTAATAAAAAGAAATTAAAACCTGAGATCTAAAAGTATCCTCTCCTTGCCCGGCTGGTGTAGCTCAGTGGATTGAGCGTGGGCTGGGAACCAGAGGGTCCCGGTTCGATTCCTAGTCGGGGCACATGCCTGGGTTGCGGGCCAGGTCCCCAATGAGGGCCATGTGAGAGGCAACCATACATTGCTCTTTCTCCCTCCCTTCTCCTCTCTCTGAAAAATAAATAAATAAAATCTTTAAAAATAAATAAATAAAAATAAAAGTATCCTCCCCTCAATTCCCCCTTCCCAGCCCACAGGCTCTAACTCAGGGATTTGCTCAGTGTTCAGTTCAATTCCCTGCACTTCTCTCCAGCCAGCCACTGGCACCTGCAACACCCAAGGCTGGACAGATTCAGTCTCAGAACTCTGTCATCCCGTTTTCCCATGTCTGAAGCCATTGACAGAATCGGTAAGACTTTTGCAAAACTAATCCTCTACCAAAAATCTCAAAAATGCAAGTTCTTACAAGAAACTATGTCAAACAAAATGATGGTATCAGCCAGGAATTCAACCCTGCTGGCTTCTACCAAAACCTAAGTGGTGCTGTCTGCACAGCAGAGTGGCCGCTCTCCTCAGGTCTGGGGCTCACACTGCAACACCAGCCGCTCCTGTCCCGTGCCCTGGCTCCCTGGGGCAGGTCCCAACGTCACAGCACCTTTCCAGGCAGCGCTTCCCACAGAAGCAATTCTGAAGTTCCACAGAGTTAAAAAAAAAATCTTGGAATTCGGCCTCATTTCTGACATATGACATGCTCATCCAAGACCGGAGCAGAGCAGTGATATTTTCCAGGAAAATGGGGGTGAAGAGATAAAGGAGAAAATCGTCTTGGTTCCTAATACACTCAGCAAGGGGGGAATTCTGCCAAACAAGGTGTTTCCCCCATGCCCTGCAGAATCTGTGCTTCTGCCCTTGAACTTCACTGTCTCTGCCTCCAGGAGCCCAGCAAGAATTAACTCGGCCTCTATCATGGGCTGGGATCCCAGACCTCAGGAGCCCAGCCCTGGGTTCAGCCCCCGGCCTTTCTCTACTTCCCAGGACGGCAGAGCCCAGAGCTGCAGCCCCCGTGCGTCCTGTTTGCTCTCCCACAAAGCCTTCCTCTCCCTCCCAGGACCTGCTCCCGGACTCAGAAAGTCCCTGCTCACCCTTTCTTTCCGGCTACAGTGAGACCTGATTCTCAACAAAGAATCAAATTGTCTCCTTAGCCTCAATATGTGAGCGGGAGAGGACAAGAAAAAGAACCCCACATATAAACTGGAATAAAATAAAAAGCTACAGACTGAGACTTCCAATCCCAGGCCACATACCGATTCCAGGAGTCAACAACCCGGAAGCCAAAAGCCTTTCCCCATTTAATCTCAGTCAGGGACGTCTCCGGACCTGACAACCTCGCTTCAGAAAATACTGTTTTTAAAATCAGTGTTTTATGGTGAGTTTAACTGGTCACTAGAAATACCCTTTCTTCTCCTTACCACCCAGCCCCTGAAGAACAAAAACATAAATACTCCTCTCTCACCAGCCTGTGCTGTTTCCTCACTCCAAGGTCCCAAACAAGCCTGCCCTGCAGCCCCAGTGCAAGTCTCCATGCAAAAGCTCCCCTAAACCTCTGCTCTTCCAGGGCATCTGCCCCCAGATGCTGGCCTCCGTATGCTCCATGCCTGACCATGGAGGCAGGAGCGGGGGTGTTATTTTGAGGGAACTGGAACGTTACATCATAGGGTCCATGCAAGCAGCCAGAGCTTCGGTAGGGCGGCAGCTCAGAGGACGAGGGCGAGGGCACAGGCATGGGCACGCGGGTCTGAGAAGCGTGAGCCAGTCTTCAGTGACAGAGTCACACTTGCAGAGCTGGGTTTCGGTATTTACTACCAAACCAACGAACACAGGCTGGGGCAGCACTCTGGCTCCCGTCTGACCTCGTGCAGGCTGGATACCGCAGCGCAGGATCAGGAGAAGCAACCGCAGCTGTCGGCGAGTATTTCTCCCTCCACGGGTCCAAACCCAAGAACCACACTGCAGTCAGGAGGCTGCAGGTCGCTCACGGAGCAAGTCGCTCAGTGGATCCTTTCCAGTGAGTTCTACCCTGGAGCTACATACATTTTTATCTCAGTACTTGGAGTCATCATTTTGTCAAATAACTAGAATTTGAAATTTAGAAAAATGTTGTAGAACAAATTTATAAAGCAGTAACAGCAAAGAGCAAAACCAGACATCACCATAGTAACTGGAAATTTACACATGCACTCACAGTGCTTCCCTGACAAATAACAGATATTTCATGAAAAGAGGTATTTATGTTTGAAATAAGACATGTAACTCTAATGATTTATATGCTTTGAAACCACTAAAACAAACAATAGTCCCTGACAAATTTGTTTTCTCTCTTCTGCCCTGGGTTCATGTCCATGCCATGTTATTGGAAATAACCTGAAGACAGGAACACACCATCAGAACATACAAGTGACAGACTCTGCACGCTTGGCGGCTGGCCACTTCCTAGTCTCCTCAGGTGCGAAGAGGATCATGAGAAAACATACATGAGAAAGTCTTAACAGAATTCCCCTACTGTTAAAATAAAACCACTCCTAGAATGAAGAGCAAATGTTTCTGAAACGTTGATGCTCTGGGTCAGGGCCCGGATGCTGTACACACACAACCACGGGTCCTTTCAGTAACAGCCCCTCGCGTGGCACACGGGGGGAGACTGAGGCTCACGGAGATGAAGTCACAGGTAATCGACTGTGAATCTACAGGAGAGGGAAGGAGGAAGGGGCACCCTAGTGGCGGGGGAGGTGGTGGCAGGTGGTGGTCACAGGGGTAGAGCAAGCCCTGGGCAGGGCCAACTTGGGAACAGCTGGCATTGGTGAGTCAGGAGCTGGCCCAGCAGGGACTTCCGAACTCAGCCCCAGGGAGGGACAAGCTACAGGAAATTAAGGACAGAGGGCACCACTCAGCCTCCTGGATGTTGAAATAGACCTCCGAAGGAACACATTACGTACTGGTGTTTATTTGGCAAATTGTTCAAGCTCCAAGACAAACCCACAGAATCTGATTCTCTATGATCTTGGACAAATCACTTAAACCATCTAGTTATCAGTTTATTTATCAGAAAACTAAGTTTCCAAGGGAACAGCAAGCTCTCGCATTCCATGATTTTACAGGGCTTTTTGGCCGGTTTGTTTCACCCCCCAGCCTCCACCCTACCACCCCGCATGGATTTTCCGATGAAGAGGTGTGTCGTGGCCCGTGACTCAGTGAAGCCTTTGGCTCTGCACCAGTCTTGAAGGAGCTCACTTTTACTCACACTCCAATTAAACTGTGATGAGCATACAGCCCTTGTGAAACTAAAACTCACAAAAACTGTTTACACTTTGCCTGCTTTATAAAGTAAACATAGTAAAAACGATGCCTTTTTCTTTAATAGTGAGCTCTCATGAGCAGCTGCGGGACCTGGAGAGCCATGTCATCGCTGGAGCGCACTTTCCCAGGAAAACAGAGGTCACTCTGAGCAAACAGTGATCCTCCGTGCCAGGTGGCAGCGTTCCGAGTCGCTGAAACCACAGTGACCTTGAGCACTTTCAACGTGAAGGGAAACAAGCACAGGGGCAAAACCCAGGGAGCTCAGAACTAGCACAGATCCTCAGCACCTTCATTAGGTCACGGCTTGAGAAAGCAGAAATGCGGTAGCTTCTCCGGGTTGTGACGAAGGTTCACAGGGCCACTGTGGTAGGGCTGGGTCTGATCCTAAGACACACTGTGTGCCACCTACACCCCACCCCTCGAAACCACCATTGCTGTGAAAAGCCACCACCGCTCTGCGGGACCAAGGTCCCCAGGTCACGCTTTGGAAAACGCTGGGCAGGTCATAGCTCAGGGTTGAAAGGCCTTCCCTGTGCTGTGAAAGGCCCCCTGGGACGTCCTTCCCTCTCTTCCTGCACCCCCAGCATGCCTTGCACTGTCGCTACCAACACAACCCGGGACGTGCCTTTCTATGCTTTGCAGATGGGAACTGCTGATTCTGGGGTCGTCCTTTGTTTCTCTGTGCATAACTTGTGGATGAGTCTGCTAGGGCAGCCGTGACAAAATGCCTCAGACTGGCGGCTTAAACAGTACAGTGGTACCTCAGGACTCTGCGTGAACTCATTCCGGAACTCACACTGCATGCCGAAACCAATGGGTTACTGACCAATGGAGCATTTTCTTTTGCAGGTCAGCATCGTGACTCACACAAGTTCAGCAAGTGCGACAAGTCCCAAGCAAGTGCCAAGAGCTGAAACAATTTTTTCTCAAAATGCCTTGAGTACCAGGTTTGAGGAGTTCTGAAGTTGATGAGTATGGAGGTACAACTGTAATTTATTTCTCACAGTGCTGCAAGCTGGGAGTCCAAGCTCCAGGTGTCATCGGCAGACTGTTTCCTCCTGGGCTTGCATACAGCTGTCTTCTCCAGGTGTCCTCGCGTGGTCTCTCCTCTGGGTGCTGAGACCGGTGTCTGCCCCTCTCTCTGTGTACAATGCCCTCTTCTTACCAAGTCACCCACCTGACCACATGGGGACCACTTTCAACTCCACTGACCTCTTTACAGGCCCCACCTCCAAATACAGCCACATTCTTAGGTCCTGGGATTAGGACTTCAACATATGAATTGACTGGGGACAGAGTTCAGCTCACAATAGTGAGAAATGTCTCCCTCCCAAACCTACCCTGCCTGCTTTTATATTTTCTCCTTGTCACTAGTTCTCATGAATTTTCATGATGGGCTTCCATGTGGTTTTCTTTGTGTTTATCCTGCTTGGGCTCTCTTATGCTTCTTGGTTCTGTGGGCTTATCATTTGTATTAGGTTCAGAAATTCTTGCGCCATTTTCTTCTTTAAATATATTTTAGGTCCTTCCTTTACTTCTGGGAATTCAATTACACAAATATTAGGTTTTTTTATCTCTGCGAATTCTCTATTTGATACTTTTCCCACTTCTCTAGAGTTTTTATTTAGCCTTTTTAGCATCAGTTTTTAGAAGTGTGTTGGTTAACCATGTCAGTTCCTTTAATGACATGACCTGATGAGCAGCCCAACAAAAGTCAGCTGGAGACAGGAACGCCCAAGGTGGGGTTCTGCAGCCCCACCCCCCAGCACACAGGCCAGTGTGGAATGAAGGGGAAGTAAGTGGAGAGGGATCTCTAAGCACAATGAGGCCACACCACTCTGGAACCTCTCTGCCCTCTGACTGCTGTGTGTCCACATGAAGGTCTGTCCAGAAAAGTCCAGCCACTGTTAACATAACAAGAATGGTTTGTGCAACATCGATGTCACCTGGCAGCCAAGGAAAGTGCACTGGAATGCGCATGTGTGAACAATGACGACCTCACTGTACTAGTCAGTGGGGGCGGTAGACACTGCTGAGTGAGCATGTGCACTATGTGGCCCTTGTATGCAAAATGACCGAGCAAGCAGAGCAATGAATGTGCGTCAAATTTTGCATTAAGCTTGAACATTCCTTCGTGATACCTATGTGCATGATTTAGGTTTTCAAAATGAAGCAATGAGTGCAGCACAAATTAGAATGTGGCACGAATGCTTCAAAGATGGTTGAGTTTCTGTCGGAAGTGATCCGCATCCCAGAAGGCCTGCAACAAGCAGAACACCTGAGACTGTGGAACGTGTATGGGCTGCAGTCAGCAAAGGTTGGCCACTGACAGTGCGAGAACTGGAAGTTCACCTGGGGACTCCAAGGGCTACTGCATCTGAGATTTTTGATGCAAGACCTTGGCATGAAACGTGTCAGGGCAAAATTCACTCTGCAGCTTCTGCTACCAGAAGGAACATCGTGCTGCAGTTGCTAATGACTTGATTCAAACCACCACCAATGAACCAGATTTCCTCAAGGTCATAACTCTGAAGAGGATGAAGCATCATTGTCCTATGTACAATGTTTCTCGTATCTTCTATCTTCCTCAATAAATAAATCTCTTTCGTAGTGCATGGCTGGATACTTTCTGGACAGACACCATAATACTTGGCCAAAAAGTTTGTTCAGTTTGTCCGAACACTAGTTCTAGAAGCATTCTAACTTCATTTGAAACAATTGTGTCAGATTGTATTGTGACAGCTGTCATATCAACAAGCATTTTTTAAAACATCAAAATTGGTGAATTTTCATGTAGCCATTTTAATATTGAAGATGAAAGAAAACAGGCAGTGCTTTCAGTATATTATGCTCTATTATTTCCAGAAAGGCAAAAATGCAACTGAAACACAAAAAAAGATTTGTGCAGTGTGTGGAGAAGGTGCTGTGACTAATCAAACGTGTCAAAAGTGGTTTGCGAAGTTTCGTGCTGGAGATTTCTTGCTGCACGATCGGGGAGACCCGTTGAGGTTGACAGCAATCGAATAGAGACGGTCATTGAGAATGATCAGCCTTATGCCACAGGGCAGACAGCTGACATACTCAAAATATCCAAATCAATAAAGCTACTGGTGAAAATGAAAAATGTGTCTTTTACAGAAAAATCCAAATGGCGTTTTTGGGCAACCCAATACACACTTACTATAGGATATAATATAAATACTATAATATTTATGTATTTCAGTATATTTTACATAATCTGTAATATATATTGTAAATTTTAAAAATTAGTCGATGACAATGAAATGAATGATGGTAAGGACAAATGCACCAGCCGTGGGAATCACACGTAACTTCTTCTCTCCCACGGCTTTTCTCTGCTCAGAGTGTTTTCTCAGTCCAGCTGAGGCCAGTCTGCACAGCTGAGTGCCATGCCTTTGACTGCTACATGCTTAGATACTTGTTTTGCACATTTGTGTGATCCCCTCAGATATGACCCCCATGGCAGAGTTGTCCTGAGCACCTGCAAACGTTCTGAGTGGATGAGCCGAGGAGCTCAGCAGCAAGGCTGACAGGCTGCAAACTGCCCACCCCGAAAGGCTGGCTCTTCACCTTAGGTTTCCTTCAGGCCTCTGGGGATACTTCCCTCCAGACACATCAGTCACGCACATGGGTCACGACATTCGATGTGATCTGACGGGAGGGCACGTGGGTAACAGAACAGGGCAGGTGGGGGCCACAGGCTGCCTAACTAGAGGCGCTCCTGACATCAGACACCTGTGTGTGAGAGACAATCACACAGGTAAATGACACTGTGATTATGCACACACAACTCCCACAGTCAGCTGAACATAAAACCGAGGAAAGCAGGTGAAGCATGGTTTGAACGAAAGGAAAGCAGTGGGTAGAAAAACCAGAGAGATACCTCCCCTTCATGTACAGACCTGTTTAGATAGAGTCTGATTTGTGGTCCCTCCATTTCAAATGTCCTTCATGGACTCCCATCTCGACTCAGGCTCAGTTTTGTCCCAGAAGCTCTGCTTACCTTGTTTGGAACCGCGGCCACCTGAGTGAGCACTCGCAACTCACCAGGCCTCAGGGGGCCAAGGACAATGCCAACCACACACAGACTTCAGCTGCTCACGCCTGAGTCTAATATTTACCCCCATGGTTGCTTATAAACGTTCTGTATGCGTTAGATACTCACAGTGCCTTTTTCCGCGGTTTTCAAGGAGGCATAGCAAAGAGGCTAAGAATGTAAACAATGCGCAGAAGTTAAAATAAAAAGTCTTTGCTGGACCACATTCCTTAGTATAAAGTCAACGTTAAAATTTTGCCAGAGCCCAGTGGTTCTCGTTCCCCAACATTTAAGCTGGGAGGCCGCATTAGTCACAGTGAAGCTGCACCGGTGTTTCAAAAACCAACGAAATTTTCACAACCCGCTTTTTATTCCAGCTGCCACATCCAAGCAAGAAGTTCTGTCAGAACATAAAAACTATCCTGTGACAAAGAACCGGGGGTGGTCCTCTACCAACCACAGTGTATGGGATGCGTACATTTTGCCCAAACCCAAGGAGGGTCTAAGGCTTCTCTTACATAGGGTGTGAGGTGGCAGCAGCATATTTTGTTTTAGCTTTAGATTTTGCAGGTGGGAGGGGACCATGTTTTCATAAGAAGAAGGTGCACTGCCTAAGTTTTCGGCCTTTGTGGGACAGTGTGGAAAGGGCACAGGAACGAGTGGTATGGCAGTGCAGGTGAGTGTCCCTCTAGGTCAGCAGTTTCCAACCTTTCTCATCTCATGGTGATTAGAGGGCAGGGAGTGGAGGTGGAAGGGGTGGAGGGGGATAGATGGTGATGGAAAAATCCTACTAGACATAAAGAACTAGACATACAGGAAAAAAAGAAGGCACACTACAATGTGGGTGGCTTTTGAGAACTCCAATTCTTTGAGATTCACCCCACTGGTCTGTAAATTTATATTAATGAGGGAGGAACACCAGTCACAGCAATATTAACCCTAGTCATGTCCAGAGACCACAGAGAACAACACAGACGTAAGAACAGGAGCAAGTCGGCAGAAGTAGTGCGCCTGGTGCAGAAGCTGCCGGTGAGCAGGCGTGAGGATTCGAGTCCTGAAAGCCTGGACATCTCCCGCCTCCACTTGACTTCTGTTGCCTCCCGCACGCCCAGAGTGTGAACAGTAAGCCCCAAATACTGTTCACAGGAGAGACTCATGCAGTACTGCAAACTCTCCAGCCTGATCCATCCGACGTCAGTCTGAATCACCTCCTCTGTGCCCCAGGGTCCCCTGCGGCTCCACCCAGGGCACAGGAGAGCGAGAGTGTCTGTCCCCGCAACAGCCACATCTCTGCAGCTCCCCGCGGCATCTGCAGACCAATGGAGTCCCACCACACAGGTTGCTCGGGAAGCACTTCTGCATGAATGAATAAGCGAAAGCACTCCCAAGATAATTGTACCTAAACACAAGCATGGTGGCGTTAATCGTGGTTTTTTTCTAAACTCTGGGTCACTCAGTCTTTTGAGGCCTTCTCCATGAAGCACCTATAGCATTGTATCCCCCTTCCTCCCTAAAGGCTGACAACCTCCACAGTCTTTACCCCAGACCGACCCTTCACACCACAGTCTGGACAGGACGCCCTCGGACGTTCACACCCCCGGCATGAGTGTCCACATGGGGCAGCCCTGAGCAACGCCACCGCAGCACCTGCTCAGACCCTGACGGAGGAGCAAGAGCACGTGACACCCACGGGAAGTCCTGATCACATAGGCCACACCAGCTCTGAAAAATTAGTCATCTTTCAAAAACAGTGATTTTCATCAGATGCCGTTTTATGTTTTGAATCATCTTACAAACCAGCCTTCCTGTGAGACGTGCCTCTGTGCTAGTTAAACAGGAGAACCGTCAGTGTTTAGAGGGCCACTTCCTCTGTCCACGTGATCACTGCTGTAGAGGACTCTCGGTCCCGCCCATTCAGCATTCAGCACAGCTCCAGTCACAGGCACAGCCTTCCCCAAAATTGCGTTGAGACCAGGGCGGACACACTTCTTTGGGAAGCCAGCCATCAGCCCACACGTGTGAGTCCTCGTTCCTAAACTTCCGGACGATACGCATCTTTGCAGCTTCTGACTCTGGGATGTCAGGGGGTGCCGACAACTTGATCTGAGTTTATATCGGGCAAGCCTGTTTTCACGGCAAATGACAAAGCTTAACATGAACTAGCTTGTGCAAAAATGACTGCCATGTCTTTGTCCACAGAAGAGAAGGCTGCAGGACTCCATCATTATTCCAGAAACTTCTTCTACTCCTTCCGTGCAACTCACACCTCTGCTTTGCTTTGCTTGTCTTTTTTCTCCATGTCCTCAGGATGGTGGCCATACATGCACAGCTGCATTTCAACGACGGCTAACCTTCACCATTTTAACCAAATCCTGTGTGCTGACCATCAGACCGCAGTGAAGAACCCTGTGAGGATGGTGTTGCGGTGGAAGAGCAGGAAGTTGACGGTGACAGGAGCTGCACTGTTGGAAACACCTTGAACGCACAGCGTCTTTGCTGCTAGAGCAGAAGACATCCATCCTCCTGGAAGCAGAGCAGCGGAGTCACCGCTCCTAGCCCAGTGCAGCATGTAACACTGGAGTGACTTCTCACAGGCCTGCCCGCGGTCACCTGACCTTTGTGTTTCTGCTCGGAAACATGTGGAGTTCGTTTAAAGTGAAAAGCTTCTGTGTGTTAAATCTCTCTGAAAACATGGGTTTCTAAGGTAATTAGGCAGGAAAGTGGTAATATCCATGACATGGAAACAGCACCTTTTGCTTATGTTTGGTCATGTGATGCTCTGCAGCTGGAGCCGAGGTTGTTATTTCTGCACTCAGCTTTTTAGGAGAAACAGAGACTCACTCTCCAGGCGCTGGGCCTGGTGCCGCTCTGGTGCTGCTTCTCACTGGGGACCTGTCTCAGGACAAGGGGCAGGGCAGAGCCTGGGGTAGGTGCTGTGTGTTCTGACACTGCCTGCAGGCAGCGCCCAGACCAGCTCTGCCCTTGGCTGGGTACCACTTCCTGCCAAACACTCCCCGAGCCCCTGGAGATCACAGACAGGCTGGAAGGGGGCACTCGAGCACCCCCTCCAACTCATTGGTGGCGCAGGTGTCAACTCTCTACTTCCAGTCAGCTGCCCCTCCCCAAGCACCACGTCTCTCCTCTGGCCTCTCTTCTGCGGACACCCAGAAGGTTCAAACCAAACCTGTTACTCCACATTTTAACAGCCTCACTTCACGCTTCCCTGTGCTGACATCTCCATCCTGCTAGTCATCACTGGCATGCTATTTCTGTCTGTTCTTTCTGGCTGGGAAGAAGGAAGGAAGGAGGGAGGAAATAGCCTCTGGAGGTGGCTCTGTACGCTGAAGAATAAGGAAGTTCACAGTCCTCAGGTTCACCCTTGGAGTGATCAGCTTATAGGCTCTAAACCTTTGCTGAGTCACCTTTTAAGTAGTTTCAATACTTTCCAAGGTCCGAACCAGAAGGTTCAGTCTGCCTAATGCTGCAGACGCACAGTGAGGATCCAAGGAGCCATGCTCACTTTCTGGCTGCATTCTCCCCTTTCCCTGGGGCCCCTCCCTCTGTTGTTTATGCACGGTGAGGGCCTGGCTACAGGCCCCAGCCCCTGTGAGGCCCGCCTCCTCCCCAGCGTGCTGGACCCCTCTCTGGGGCTGCACCCCAACCTCTCTGGCCAGAACACCGGGCTGCCACAATCTCACCTACCTGGATTTCCAACTGCTGCTTTCTGCCAGGCGGCCTCATGTGCTTCCCTACATGTCCTTAGCCAGCTGCTGCTGGTGGTGGCCCCACACCATCCCCGCCCACCCTCCTCCCAGCTGGGATTACAAGGCACCTTTGAGACACTGGGACAGGGTCATGACCTCCTTACCCCTCAGTTTTAGGGGCCAGCATAACAGACGGCACTGACTTGGCTGTCACTAGCAAATACTAGAAAAAACATGAGTACATTTCCACATCCGGAAAAAACACTCACGTAGGAAACCTCATTTTTAAACAACACTGAGTACAGTAAACATGTATTGGCTCATCATTCCAATTGGCACAAATATATTAGGTTGGCCAAAAAGTTAGCTGTTTTTCCACATGATGGTTCTAGCAGTGCTTAGTTGTCTTTAACTTCATTTGAAACAATTTTCTTAGATTGTATGTGACAGCTGTCATATCAGCATGCATTTTTAAAAAATATCAAAATTGGTGAATTTTTGGGTAGCCATTTTAATATTTCAGATGGAAAAAATATGCAACATTTCAGTCTATTATTTCTAGAAAGGTAAAAACACAATCAAAACGCAAAAAAAGTTTGTGCGGTGTATGGAGAAGGTGCTGTGACAGATCAAACGTGTCAGAAGTGGTTTGTGAATTTTCGTGCTGGAGATTTCTCAATGGACGATGCTCCACAGTCGGGTAGACAAGCTGAAGTTGATAGCAATCCAATCAAGACATTAATTAAGAACAATCATCATTCTACCACACGGGAGATAGTCAACATACTCAAAATATCCCAACCAATAAACTTATTGGTGAAAATGAAAAAAGTGTGTCTTTTATTTTACAGAAAACACTAATTGGACCTTTTGGCCAGCCCAATATTTAAGCCCTTTGAGCAGGGATGTCAAACTCATTTTCACCAGGGGCCACATCAGCCTCACGGTTGTCTTCAAAGGGCCAAATGTAATTTCAACTCCTTAACGGTTAAGGAGTAGTTACATTTATACAGTCCTAAAATTATTTTGGCCCTTTGAAAGCAACCGTGAGGCTGTTATGGCCCCGGTGACAATGAGTTTGACACGCCTGCCTTAGAGTGCCACCTTCAGGAAATCACAGTGTTGGGCGTGCAGGGAGGCCCTGGCTCTCCTTGGGGGCCTGCTCACTGGACTGTCTCAGAGTCCATGTTACCTCCTGCCTCCGGCCCAACACCGATGTGAAGAAAGACCACCCGGCTGACTTCAGTCAGATGCACTTTCTCTCTGCCGTGTGGGGTGCGGGCAGTCTGTCCAGGAGGAGCCCTCCCACTCGTGGCTGCCCCTGCGGCTGAGCCCAGGCACCTGCGGCGGCCTGCACGTCTGTGTTGAGCTCCTGGCGGCGTTAGACAGCCTACCTTGGCCAGAAGGCTGCAGGGCAGAGGCCAGGTCCCGCCCCTCTGCACTTTCACGTGTTGAACAGCACAAAGTCAGTCCCCAGAAAAAAATAGCACACCCGTGTTTCATGATGATGTCTCTATGAGAGGAAAATCCACCACAAAGGCACTCATGGCCGAATATCAGGAAGTCTCCCCCGTATTTGGAAGGAGGTGCAGCAAAGAAAAGACTGTGGGCTATTTATCTCTATTTTGTCGTTCTGCTCTCCTGATGGGAGGGGGACCAATGAATCTCTATTTTGTTCTGAGGCGGCTTCAGGACTGAGAAAATTGAGGGGCGAGGCCCACGTCACACAGTTCAGGCCACCCATTGACCAAAACATTCTGACAGGGAAAATGGAGAGGACAGTTCAGTGCTGCCGATCACAGAGCCAGGCCACTGCCGCGGTCCTTGCAGCGCCCTCAGAGGGAAAAACCAAGGGAACGAAGCTCAACTGACCACACTGAATGCAGGGATGCAGCACACACTCCCCATGTCTTACAAGTTTTACAAGTCTGCAAACACTTCTCCTGAGCTGCTTCTAAGTGTAGCAGTTTCTCACGCCCCCTCTCTACCTGCTTCCTTACCCTACGACGGGTGATGAGATGATTAAACGGCAGACAGAAGCAAAACGTGAGACACCGAACTACAGTGTCCTTTGAGGATGAGACGTCTAGTCGTCCATGGATTGATTGACTGATAAGTTGGAGTCTGGGTGACTCGTACCAGGAAGCACAAAGCTCACACCAGGACACAACACACATGGTGCCACCAGCTGGACAGAATCTTGCCTCTATCAGAGGGGAACGTCGTGTCAATGTGTCTGACACGTCTGTGACAGCCATATACATTGTTAGTTCCACCCCATCATGTTCTGCCCTCTGAAGACAGACACCAACGCCAGCAGGAAGACCCACGGCAGGTGGAGGATGAGGGTCCTGATTATCAAAGCACAAGTCGTAGTCCAAGATACTCTTCACATCAGAAATATACTGCATTCCAGAAACTCTGAGCAGACTTCTTCTCATGTTTGCTTTATGAATTATGCATCATGAACATTTCATATTCATGGTTTCAACTTCACGGAAATAAGTTAATGTACACAAAATTGTCTCAAAAACTTCAAAGCTTCCCAGATCGAAAATGCTTGGCTTTTCAACGTTGGTTTTCATAGAAAAGAAAACATAGAAGAACTGAGCTGTAGTTGGTTTAGTCACCTATAGTCCTTCAGTTATCACAACAATTCAGGCAGCCGGATGCACAGCAGGTTAGTGGGAGTAAACCAAACCTGGGGCAGGTCCAGCCACAGGGCAAGCCCTGATGGTGGCCTCACACCTGCGGAGGGGCACAGACTCACCTCCAGGAGGACGGAGAACCTGGGAGACAGGTATTGGGTTGGCCAAAATTTTAGTTCAGCTTTTCCGTACAATGGCTCTAGCAGTGCTTAGTGGTCTTTACCTTCATTTGAAACAATTTTGTTAGATTGCACTGTGACAGCTGTCATATCAGCATGCATTTTAAAAAAAAACATCAAAATTGGTGAATTTTTGTGCAGCTGTTTTAATATTGAAAATGGAAGAAGATATGCAACATTTTCGGTATATTGTGCTTTATTATTTCCAGAAAGGTAAAAACACAACTGAAAAGCAGAAAAAGATTTCTGCAGTGTAGGGAGAAGGTTCTGTGACTGATGGAATGTGTCAAAGTGGTTTGCAAAGTTTCTTGGCACTATTGGCAGTTTGGCCAAATAATCCTTTGCTGTGGGGCTGTCTTATGCTTTGGAGAAATTTAGCAGTGCCCCTGGCCTCTGCCCACTAGAAGCCAATAGCAGGACATAGCCAACATACTCAAAATATCCAAATCAATAAAGTTATTGGTGAAAATGAAAAATGTATCTTTTATTTTACAGAAAAAGCTAAACAGACTTTTTGGCCAACCCAATATTACTGTGAAGATAGGAAAATGCACTCAAGGACCATTTATAGAGTGTTCTACATAACTCCTTAATTTCTACATTCCCTCCCTTCACTTCAGGGGTTCCTTTCAGTAAGCAAATTTTCCATGTTCTTAATGAATTCCTTTCTGGTGGAAATACAGAAGTATCAGACTGGATGGACAGGCGTCTGTGACCTCCGGGGTGGGATCACAGACTGAAAGGCCCTGGGGTCCGTGACAGCAGGGAGCATCCCTCTTCCCTGTTCTCCTGCTGCTGTTTCAGCTGACATGCCCCTTCCTAGTAGAAAGTCACTGACACCTCTGAAAAATTACTGATAGTCCATCTGTGAGTGAAACACCCCAATATTTTGATGAGTTCCATTCCATTCCCTTTCAGGGGAAAAAACACAAAAAACTAGAACATTTAAAAAAAAAGACATAGTTTTAGAACTTTTTTCTTCATCATGTACATCCTTCAGTGTAAATACAGTGTCCCTCCACCGATTACCTTTAAAGACTGTAAAAGATTCTATTGTAAAATTGTAACATGCACTGACTAGCCCATCTCTCACGGTTGGACTTAGTTGTTAACAATTTTTTAACTCTGAGAAATCAGGCTCTGGTAAATAATTGATATGATGGAATACTGATGAACACTCACAACTATGCTAGGGATACACTCCTAAAGCTTCGTGGCAAGCCACGGAGGAGCCCCTCCCGCTGGCGTTCCAGGTTCGGCCAGGCCCTGCCCTGGAGGCTCCACCGGGACCCGACCTCCCGAGATGCTTGGGTGCACACACCTCCCAGACTTCCTCAGCCTGCTCTCACCAAGTGATGGGATGTGCCAGGGCCGTCCTAGTTGGCAGTTATTTATTCACCAGTGAGTTTTAACCTTTTATAAGTATTAGTCACTTATATAGATTGATTTATGATTTTTTAAAGAGTTCTTATCCTTTATACATTTCAGAAATGTTGGTTATTGTTTCTCTTAATTTTGAAGAGCTCTTTAGTAAAGAATTACTATTTTGTGTAAAATACATTGTAAATATTACTTTTACCAAAATATATTTATATTACCACTCTTTAAGTAGGTAGAAGCCTATTTGGAAACATTAAGCTAACATTTTCTAATTAAATTTATTAGGCTGACATTGGTTAATAAGATCGTAGAGGATTGAAGTGTACAGTTCTGCAGTACATGATCTGTCTATTGATGTGTGCCCACCCCCAAAGTCAAGTCCTCTCCCGCCTCCGTCACCGTGACTTTGACCCCTTCACTTCCTTCTCTCTCCCACAGCATTATCACAGGCCAAAGAATGCGGGGCTGGGAGGGAACGGGCCTGGGCCCATCACATTTTATTCTAAATTCCGTGTAGTATCCAATGCACCATTTCACAATACGGAAGTTTTCATTCCCTGCCCCCATTACACCATGAATTCCTCCGAACTGTTCAGGCAGCTGGCCTCCTTGCTGTTAATTCTCAGAGTGCTCACTCGGTGGAGAGGCTGGCGCCCAGCTGAGTCCCAAGGCTGACTTCTCTGTGTTCTTAGGGTCATTTCCCGCATATGCTGTGGGGAGCTGCCCCAGCTCGGACAGCACCTCCTGCACGCAATACACACATTAATTTCCTTGTTAAGAATCTTGCCCTTACACATTCTGCATTAGAGACCCTCCCATTTGCCAAGGTGATTACTTGTGGAGCAAATGCCACAGGGCTATAAGAAAGCTGCTTCATCTTTCTGACCTCTTGTCTCCGCCTGTGACCCGGGGTAAGCTGGCAGGCTCGGCGCAGGGTGCTGCAGAAGCAAAGACGGACGGACATTGAAATCTTATACTGAATGTTCTTGTTTGCTTTAAATAAAAATAAAGAAAATTTACCGTAATATGTCTAAGCTATTTTTCATTAATTTTTCCTGGTAAATAAAGAAAAATTTTAAATCACATTCAGGTATTCCTTATTTCAGAATATATTCCTCACATTGAATTTTGCATTGACTCTTTATCATTCTCATTTTTTCTCATTCAGATATACACATATCCCTAACTTAGTTCACTGAATTGCATCCTTTCCATCCATACTACTCTCTCACTGTGCTTCGATCACAGTCCATTTCTTTTCAGGAGATCTATCAAGTGCGTTTATTTAGGGTGTGGTGGTGAATAAAATCATGTAACTGATTTAATTTTATTTATTATCTATGCCGTTCTTTAGTGATCTATGCAGATTTCAATTCTACTAATAAATGTTTAATTTCCTACTGAAATTACATTATTTTTATCTTCCTACCTTCCTTTATTTCCATCTTTTATATTCGATCAAATGGTTTCTTGCTCTTTTTGTAGAGTCTATGATTCCCTGAATTTTTTTTATTAGCTCTACGCAGAAAGTTTTTTAAACGTATTTTAATTTTCCTGTAGTAAATCCTTTTCAAGTACATATTTTTTCCACATCGGCTGTGCTATATTCCTTTAACGTCGGGAGTGTTTTCACAGACCTAGTCTGTTCCACCCCTCAACCACTCTCTCTGCTGGAACTCCACCGGCAGGTGTGAGGCTGCAGGTGGCAGCTGTTGATGGAATCCCACCTGCAGCTCAGGGAGCCTGGAGCTCATGGAGCCGGTGCTGGAGCCGGCTGGTCTCCACAAGCACAGCATTCTGATCTGGGAGCTGGAGCTCAGATTTCCACTCGGCTGCCCGATTCTCAGTCAAGGGCTTCCCTGCCTGCCCTCCTCACTGCAGCTGCAGCCGCACCCACTGGGCTCTGGGGTGCAGCTGGGACCTCCTCCCAGCTGCTTCCTGACACAGGGCAGAAACAAGGTCCGCCCTCAGTCCTGGACCTTCCCATCCTTCCACTTGAGGAATTACTTTTCTCTCTTCCGTGAAGAGAAATAAATCACAGCCATTAAAAATTTAGCCAGTATCATAAAATTTCTAAAAAGATCAAATTTGTGACTTTCTGTCTAAATATTTTGTAAGATTTACATTTACCCCCTTTTAAAATTTGTTAACTCTGTAGGAAAAAATTAGTTTTCTAGAAATTTTACCATATTCTGAATGTTCAAGTACCAATAAAGAATTAATATATATGAAGAATACACAAAACAGTTGCCTTGATTTTGGGTTGGCCAAAAAGTCTGTTCACTTTTCCCTACGATGGCTCTACTTAGCACTTAGTTGTCTTTAACTTCACTTGAAACAATGTTGTTAGATTGAATTGTGACAGCTGTCATAACAGTGTGCATTCAAAAAAACTTATCAGGACTTCCGGCCAAGATGGAGGCATACATAGATACACCGTGCCTCCTCACACAACCAAAGGAGAAAAAACAGCAATTTAAAAAACAAAAACAGACATTTTGACAGAAAATAGAACTGAGTGGAAGTCCAACAACCAAGGAGTTAAAGAAGACATATTCATCAAGACCGGTAAGTGGGGCGGAGCCGGGCAGAGAGCTCGAGGTGAGAAGGTGGTTTGTGGAGCGGTACCTGCAACGCTCCAGCTCCCCGGAGAGACCCTTGGCAGGCACGCCTGGCCAAAACATGGCCGGCACACTTGGCGAAACCCGCAGCTGGCCCACCTAGACCCAGTGGAGCCGAGACTGGTGAACCAGGCAGTCCCTCATTCACGCGCAGATAAACGGGGAGAAAAAGCTGGGGAGCAGAGCAGACCACGCAACCCACCAACATGGGGAAATAAAGCCTCAAACCACCGATTGAAAACACCTGTGGGGTTGAGGCGGCCAAGGGAGGAACTCCCACCTCACAGGAGAGTTCATTGGAGAGACCCACAGGAACTTGGAACTACGCAAGTCCACCCACCCACTCACCCCGGAGCCAGCACAGAAGGACCCAACTTGCTTGTGGGTAGCGGGGGAAGTGCAGAGAGTGGAACAAGCACCAATGTTCGCTCAGGCCCCACCCACACAGGTAGCATCACCACACAACAACGTGGGTTACCCTGCCCTGGTGAACACCTAAGGCTCTGCCCCTTAAAGTAACAGGTGTGCTGAGGGGAAAAAAATGGCCCAGCTTAGAAACCTTCATGACATCTTTAAACATCCCAACATCCGAATCATGGGGATGCCAGAAGGAGACAAGGAAGAGCAGCACATTGAAAACTTATTTGAACAAATAATCAAGGAGAATTTCCCCAAGCTGGTGAAGGAAATAGACTTCCAGGAAGTCCAGGAAGTTCAGAGAGTCCCAAATAAGTTGGACCCAAAGAGGAACACATCAAGGTACATCATAATTACATTATCCAAGATTAAAAACAAGGAAAGGATCCTAGAAGCAGCCAGAGAAAAGGAGACAGTTACCTACAAAGGAATTCCCATAAGACTGTCAGCTGATTTCTCAAAAGAGACCTTTCAAGCAAGAAGGGGCTGGAAAAAAGTATAACAAGTCATGAAAGGAAAGAACCTACATCCAAGAATATTCTATCCAGCAAAACTTTCATTTAGAATGGAAGGGCAGATAAAGCGCTTCTCAGATAAGGTCATCATCACCCAGCCTTTATTATATGAAACGTTAAAGGGATTTATATAAGGCATGGAGGAATATCAACAGGGGAGTGGAAGGGAGAGAGGAGGAAAAAGTACAGAGAATAAGTAACATAAGCGGTAGGCAGAAAACAGACAGGGGGAGGTTAAGAATAGTATAGGAAGTGTAGAAGCCAAGCAATTTATGTGTATGACCCATGGACAAAAACTAAAGGGCGGGGAATGGGGGGTGGGGGGCAATAAAGGGGGGGAAATGGGACAACTTTAATAGCATAATCAATAAAATATATTTTTTAAAGAAACATCAAAATTGGTGAATTTTTGTGCAGCCATTTTAATATTGAAGATGGAAGAAAATACGCATTTTGGGTACATTAGCTTTATTATTTCAAAAACGGTTAAAATGCAACTGAAATGGAAAAAAAAAGATTTGTGCAGTGTATGGAGAAAGTGCTGTGACTGATTGAAAGTGTCAGAAGTGGTTTGCGAAGTTTCGTACTTACTGGAGATTTCTCGCTGGATGATGCACCATGGTTGGGTAGACCAGGTGAAGTTGATAACAATCAAATCAAGACATTAATTAAGAACAATCAACATTCTACCACATGGGAGGTAGACGACATAGTCAAAGAAAGTTATCAGTGAAAATGAAAAATGTGTCCTTTATTTTATGAAAAAAACTAAACTTAGGACTTTTTGGCCAACTCAATATTTTCTTGTATTTAACTGTGTATCCAAACGCAAGCAGCTAACCATCCAGACCTGACTTAGTCATACAATGTTAGATGCTAATTATATGCCAATTAACTAACAATTGAATTCTAATTTTGGGATAACTTAAAAATATTTAATCATTTGGTGCTACTTACTTTCTGAGCAACAAAATATTTTCATATAAATTCCATTTTTCATAAAATTGAAATAGTCTCAATTGACAAAGTGCCAGATATCTCTATGTTAAGCAACTCCATCAATTCCTATTTTGCAGTTGGATTATACACCTTTAGAACTGAATTTTTCACAGACTATGGGCTCTGAACAGAAATAATAATTCATAGCCAATAAAACCTAAGAAATTTCCCTTACAGTCACTTGAGAACCGAACCC
Source organism: Micronycteris hirsuta (assembly GCA_004026765.1). NCBI lineage: Eukaryota > Metazoa > Chordata > Mammalia > Chiroptera > Phyllostomidae > Micronycteris > Micronycteris hirsuta. The sequence continues at coordinate 90,191 of PVJI01003697.1, read as the reverse complement.
AGGCCAACAGGTCCTGCCTTGTAAGTGTAGAATGGCCCATGCACACAGGCAGCTCCTGCTAATGTAGTGAGACTCTCCGTGGGCCGAGGTCCTCAGTCTTTGCCAATGGACTGGGAAAGTTCTGTAATTACTCCATCAGAGTATTTGACTGGAATGATGGATGTGACAAGGATTACAAACATTTATGGGAAAGTTGATAGGATGACTGCTATGGCTTTATTACATCTTGTCATTCTATTATAGTTGAGTTTGGCTGCTAATGGCTTTGCCTGTTTTCATGTCAGAGCTTGACATGTCTTCACAGCAGGCGTCTGCTCCTGCACGCCGTGGTCCTCCGGGGAAGTAGTCTTATACCATTTGTTGCTGACATTGTTGCCTCTGATTCTTTGTAATGTCAATGACTGGGTCATTGCAATTTATAGTATTTATCTTCACCTTCTTTTAGTTTATATTTTATTTTGTGTTTTCTATAAAAAGTATACCATTAAATTATTATACAATTTATTTCTTTTAGTAAGATTTTGAACCAAATCATATTTATTGTAAAATATTCTAGTTTTGCTTATTTGAAATTTTATCTTGCATTCCTTGATGTTTTTAGGTTTCTTTAGTTTTTGTTTTTATCCTTACACATCGAACATGGTTTCTAAGCTCATGCTTTTCTCTAATGAGTCAGATGTTCTATATCTTGTTTTTAACTATTAATATTATTTTCATGACTTTTTAAATGTGAACGTGCATTTCTCTAATGCTATCAATAAAGAAGCAATATCTACTTACCTGCCCATTTTAAGATAAAAACTTCATTCCATCCCTAAGGGCCTCCTCCATACTTCCTTCTATTGTTCTTTAGTTGGACTAATCCAAGAACAAAACTCCAAATTCTATCCTACCCTATTTACCTCTGTATTTATAGTTGTATTGGTGCACTATTGACCTTACTTACATAAACTATGTGATGGCTGCAGTATTTTGTAATAGTATTAGCGACCTTTGTACAGCAACTTTCAGTTTCACAGATCTCATTACCCATTTCTTTTCATTATGCTTCACATTTCCCAATTTGAGTCTTTTCAATTTAACTTTTCAAGGCTTTCCTTTTGTCTCTCTTTCTTCCAGAGAGAGCCTGTGGTGTTCCTTCTTATTCATACATTTGTGAGAATGTCTTTCATTTGCCCCTATGCATCATAGGTAATTTTCAAACACCCTTCCCTCAAAACTTGAGATATTTTTTCCTGTGAATTGCATTGCAGACTGATACTAATTGATTTTTTAATTAATTAATTTTTTTTCATCGATAATCTTTTCATTGCTTGAGCGGTGTAGAAGCTCCTGTACTCTGTCCTCAGGCCACCCACACATGGTCCCCACACATCTCTGCTCAGGGAGCTCTCTTTGGTCGCCATATTAATCCACACACCAGAGTTCATCTTCCCACCTCATCACGACTCATTTCCAAAACATAGTTCACGAACCGCTTTCTCCAGTAACCCTTCTCCTGCTGCTTTGACTCTATCAGAGTTCAGCAGCATCTGCTTCCCAGCTCTGCTCACGGTGGTGTGACTTTGGGTACACTGCTTAACATCTCTCTGCCACAGTTTCCTCAAATGTTACATGGGTGTAATATGTACATTCTGGGATTGTTTGAAAGACTGAATGAGATCATAGAAACAAGGTGCCTTATTTAACACTATAAAGTGAGCACAGTGACTCTCTTCCTGCAAGGGGCAGTTACATGATCATTGTTATTGCTAATGCTGCCCATTGTGATAATAATGTCTAGCCATGGGACAGACCCAGAATTAAGCAATTTTAACAAAGGCTTGTTTTTAAATAAAATTTAATCTATAACATTACCAAGGTAATATTAATGTAGGAGTCTGGGTAGGTTGAAGTAATACCTAAAATACTTAGTGCTGTGTGCTATAATGATGTTTTATTTTATTTCAAATAGGAGTCAAACCAATGTGCCTAATGGTATACAGTGACCACACACCTGACCCGGTGTGGACACGTACCCAGTGATGGCACAGCATGGTGGTCAGCTTGACAGGGAGGGGACAGCCACAAGGCTGCCTTGTCTTCCTGTTTGTGAGTCACTAGCAGAGCAGACGCTTCATGTTTCCACAATAACATGTCCACATCGTTTCTTTCCTGGCAAAAGTCCACCAGGCAAATCTGTTTGCTATTCCAGAATGATATGGATATTGTCCCAGAATTAATTTCAGAGAAGAGAATTGAGCACATTCTCAGGTTTTAAAGGATCATTTTCTCCAGATTGTCACGACCAGATTTTAAGGATACTGTTCTAAGAGTCTGCAGGGAAAAAAATTCTCTGAGAAATCTCAGTTTGAAATTACTTCATCTGAAAGAAATCCCACCGCCATATGTTTGCTTGGCCTGGATGTCATTCAGTAAAGCTCTCTTCTCACCCTTCAGAGAGAAACGAAATCAGGAGCCAAGGAGTTGCCAGCTACTAAATGCCTATGTCCTGTGTCAATTTTTAATCAGACCTTGTTGGTAACATTTAATGGGCTCTTGCTTTATAACTTTAAATTTGTAGACAGAGCACATTATTGGGATTTAAAAGCACATAGGATTCTTACACTCTGCACGTCTTTCTGTAAAAACATCGCCTTCCTCCTTCCTTACAGAAGTTCAAAGTTCCTCTCATGTGAGGATTAGGCACTGTTGTGAAAACTGAAGGTACTTCATAGAGTGACATGTGTGACACCACAGCCTATATTCAACGTTGAATGAACTTGGGAGACGGGGCAAGGCGAGAGCCTGTGAAACTAAAGACGTGGGTAAATGAAGTGATGCAAAATTACCGTGTTTACGTGAAACTAAATGATGATGAAGAAATGTTAAGTGTACAGATTTAATAGCAGAGCTGCCACAGATAAATTAATGCACTATCACTGCTCAGAACATAATGGCTGTCATTAAAGAACTTCGATACCGCGTACAGCAGCACCACTCAGCACTGTACTTAGAAAAGCCTGTCACTGTCCCTGCTGGGCTCCAGGTTCCACACAAAGCATGATCTGTGTTTGGAAAGAAGTCTTAGGATGAGAGGCTGTAGAGCTCCTCCTGGCCATATGATCATGTAGGAAAAGTGCATCCTACTATTTGTCTGAAGCCCAACAGCCCCTGACAGAGTCAGAACCGGAACTGAGGACACACCTCCAACCCAGTGCCTCCTTTATGACCTTCAGATGCCACTGATGAGAGGCTGGCCCCAGAGTGTCGCCAGGGGAAGCTGAGGTCCCCATTTGGTGCTACAACATGTTCCCCCCTCACCCCTTGATGCTGAAGTTCAAGTTTGTGAAGCATCAAGTCAGTGAACACGCTAACTAATCTTTCCAAATCAACGCTGCAAGCTGTTCAAGAAGAGATGGGTTGGAGTCGCAGTAATGAATCCTACGTGAGACCTACATATTTCAGTGTAATCGTCGAGCTAAGAATCCAGTGCTCTCTGTGGAGCAGACTGTTTTCAGCGCTCTGCATCAACGCAGTCCCTCCCTGCTCACTCCGATGACCCTGTTTAACAGCTGTGAGAACTGGAACAAGGAGGACATGATGATGTTGTCCAAGATCCCACAGCCAGAAAGAAGCAGAGGGTGTGATAGAGCAGGTCTTTCACCAGTATCCACGTTCTTAACCACTCTTGTAACCTTCCAACACTCGGTCCACAAGGGTGAAGCAGTGTGTCGCACAGAGGCTGGACTGGGGCAGCATGTAAGACACTGTCCCTGCTTCCTCCTCTCTGGCCCCTGGGGTGACCAGGACTTCTCCCAGATGCTTCCACTCTCCTTACACAACCCCAAGCCATGCTGAGAACTTTTCATAACAGAATTGTCAACTAGAAAAATTTGCTGACAATGGTCATTTACCATCTTGACTTAATACCCGAGCACCTGCTAAGAGGCAGGGTCCCGAGGTTTTCAGCTTCCCCTTTATTTTGAGAGGGCCATTGGAGCCCCCCTGGGATGTTCTTTTACCTGCTCCCAAGACAACGACTTACATATTTTCTACTTCATTTCCCACCAGGAACATCTGCCCTTTAGGGAACTGAGGTTCTGGTCGTCAGGGGCTGCCATCCCCTGCTGCGCTGGATGTCTCATGGTGCTCTGAGTTCAGAAATGGCTCTGTGCAGTTTGTGGGCTTCGGGGATGTCCCCTGAGTGTTCTGTAAAGCTCTCCTGCATTCTCCAGTGGACCAGGACTTCACCTAACAGCCATGTTCCACATACACTGCTCAATGCTGGGGTTTCAGTACGGAGGGAAGTAATCTTGTACTTTGTTAATGAAGAGACCCCACACAGTGTGTTTTTACTTTTCAATAACCCAGGATTGAAAGCTTTCCTTTCAACTGAGCTAACTATTATTGCCAAACCCACCTACAAGACAAATGGAGGGGCGTGGTTTGCTTAATGGTCCCACATAGGCTGCACAATGCAAAATACCAATAATTGGCCTGGGGATGTATCTTCTTAGTTAAAAGCATCTTCCCAAGCTCTTTAATGAGGACTGAGCAGAAAGAAGCCAGTCAGCACCTGCTTCCTCAAAGGAATTCTTTCTAATTACATTTGAAATGAACTAGTAATGAAATGTGAAAATGTATGCAGAGGCCCAGAAACAAAAGAAAAATAAAATCTGGGAGAATTTGCCTAATGGAAGAGAGAAAATAGGAAACATAAGTGCACTCCGGAGGATTCTATGAATAAAATATTACACAGTACAATGTCCAACGAGGGGTTTACAACAAAACTGAGTTAAGTGGAATTTGAACCACTGCAAAAAAGGGCATGCGTTTTTTTACAAAGGATTTTTTCTCATCCCTCACTGTCCCTTTCTTTGTAAAGGGACAAGGAGAAGTGGTCCTGAAGGACCGCAGGGACCTGGAACAGGGATCGCTGTGGGCTCTGGGGTAGTAACTACAGGCAAGAGCACAAAAGAGACTCTGGAAAGACCATGTGACCCCAGCCCCAACCACAACCTCCAAAAATGAGGTCCCAAGAAGGGAGCTGATCGCTGCTGGTTTCCGAACATCCTATTTAAGGGGGCAGATTTCAGAGGCTGCAGCTGGTCTGTGAGCTCTTCTGCAACATGGATTCTGTTCAGATTCCCTCTTCTGGCGTGTCATCGACATGCCCTCTGCTCAGGATGCTTTCCAACAGAACTGACAAATGATCACTTCTTTCAGGTGTCTGGAGAACACTGTAATAATAGTGGAGAAACAATAGCTTGTTTAACCTGTTACTTGCAGATCGTTTTTCACTAATGATTCTGAAGAAATCAGGTAGTGCATATTGTCATAAGGAAAGGCCGGCTCTCGAGAACAATCTACAACAATTTTGGTACCACCTCCCAAATAAACACAACCCAGAATTACCGAGGCAGGACAAAGCAAGGCGCTGTGACTTGGATACCTGTTTTCCCCAGTTTCTCAGTGGGACTTGAGGTGTGTCTGTGGCGCGGCTGTGCACGCAGGTCTCCTGTTAGGAAGCCCGCCTTGAACAAGGGCTGGTGCAGCCACGTGGTCATGGCCACATCTCCCCGCTGCTCATCGTTCCTACCAGCAGTCCATCTTCTGTGACATTTCATCCTACTTGTAAGCTAACCCAGTCAGCCTGCTGAAGTTCGAGAAACAAAGGACTAGACTCATTCCAGTGTCTGAGTCCACTCAGGCAACTGTAACAAAAATGCTGCAGACCTAGAGGCTTACAAACAACAGAAACTTAGTCCTTACAGTTCCGGATGTTAGCAAGTTCAAGGTCAAGGAAGACACAGTGTCTAGTGAGGACCAGCCTCCTGTTTCACAGGCAGCCCCCAGGGTGGAAGGAATGAAGGAGTTCTCTGGGGTGTCTTTCATGGGGGTCCAGCCAGGGAACCTAATCACCCCCAAAGGTCTGCCCCCTCGGACATCACATTGGGACTAGGTCTCAGCACCCAGCTGTTGGAACATACACACTTAGGTCGTGGCACACAGCAAGCAGGCAGCAGGCCAGCACATTTGTGCAGCTTCCTTGAGCCTCCATTCCCACTGGGGGACGAGCATGGGGCTGGGGGCACTTGGGCATGCAGGGCTGGCAGTGCAGGAGTGGAAATTCTAGTTCTGGGAGCCGGAATCTCTCAGGTGCAGCAGACGCACTTGCCTTCACTCCGGAGGGAGCCCCACAGAGAACTGTCCTCCAGAAGCAGCAGAAGCCTGCCCCTCAGCTGTTCCCGCGGCAACCGGGACTGCTCCGCCTGCACCCGCTGCACCTGGAGCACCTGGCTTTACTCCCCCGCACCCCCCACCTCACCCGCCACCGGCTGCGCGGTGTGTGCAGGGGCTGTTCAGGGCGCAGCAGCTTCTTCATTGGATGATGCGAATCAAGAGCAGGCAGCAGGTCTCGAGCCCAAGGGAGGAAAGGAGGGCGCAAGACAAAGTAGTGTGCAGAGTTCTGGACCCAACGGTGGCAGAAATTACAGGATTTAAGCCCTGGTGCAGAGGGTGAGGAAGGAACTCTGGCAACGACATGAAGGAAAGTAACAAGCGTTTATCATTAGTCATTTGAAAGAAAGATCAATTGTTTCTCTTTTTAAAAATGAAGCTTGTGTTCTACAGCTAAATGGCATCTGCCCTCTGAATTCGGCTGTAATAAGAGTTTATGAAATACTTCAGTAGTTCGCTCAATCCTGGCTTGAGGTTCATATTAGCATTTTAAAATCTAATACATCTGCTGAGACAATAAATAAAAATGAGATACCAAAATATCCTGTCTTGTTCCACTAAAGTTTCTTTTTAGACACATAGATATACATTCACACTTTAATATACACATCTTTGGTATGTCACAATACTGAGCTAGCATATTAAATAAATTAGTTTGTATTTTATCAATATAAAACAGTAATGAAGTATAACGAATATTAGAGGCACACTGGAAGAGAATCTGTATTTCTTTCCCCTTTGATCCTGCCGTCCACCTTATAACACAGACAAAGCAGACCTGTGTTTCTGAGGCAATGACCTGTTTCTGGATCCAGTCACCACCCAGGTCCAGTCCTCCAACCACTGTGTTAGGAAAGTGAGTTCATGGTTTCACCAGTTGTGAGGGTAAGTCACTGAAGAACAGCACAGACATCAAAAGACCTCACGTGGACACGCAGTCACGGCACTGGCCCACAGCAGCAGTGCCAAACGGACGCGAACTATTGAAAATCTGTTTTCCGTTAACGCTTTATGAACCGTGACAAGACCGACACACAGTCTCGGGAATGACTGCCCCAGAGCGATTTCACCAGCCCACACATGAAACTTTTTCTTGTCATGAAACTTTTACTTTTTTATATTACATGAGCTAGTAAACGTCTTTGCCATAAATTATAAAGTAGAAATTTCTCAAGAATTTTAAAATGAATATTTTCTATATCTTTTTAAGATTTTATAAAACACACAAACATTAAATCTAAGTGCATGATCTGACTTTTTAAATTCTATGCTTCAAATGCTTTCTTTTTAAAAAACCGAGGTATGTGAGGCGGGCACACAACCTTGTTCTAGGCACACAACACAATGATTTGACGTTCATTTCTCCAGACGGTTTTGTGTCAACCTGCTTGTGTGTGTAAACATCTAAAGAAATTATTGCAAATGTTAAGCAGAACTTGCTTTTATTTCTAAAATCAGTGCCCTGTTCTGTTAGAGGGTCATCGTGTCTCCTGAATCCATCACTGACACGGACACCACCGCCCTGTCTCTAAAGCACGGTTTTGGACACGTCATGGCCCTGCCTTTAGACGTGGAATGGTCTGTGTTTGCATGCACACACATGCTCACACACACAGACACCTAGGCCAGGTGACGAGTCTCCCATGTCAGGAACCACCAGTGACTCTGACTTACAACAGGAGCTACTTGTCCCTGAGCCCTGCACACGTCCTTTTCTCTTGGGGTGCACCTACCTCTCCCCTCCCCCTCTGGACCCAGACTGCATCCCCTCCACCCCGATGGCCTGTGTGTTCCTAATCCCAGGACCAACTCTCCGTCCTCACCCATGGGCCTCATCGGGAGCACTGACCCGCGTGACACCCCCTTGCTCCTGGGACACCTTCCCCTGTCATCTTATCACCCTGACTGCTCTCCCAGGCTCCCTGGCCGCCAGCTCTGAGTGCTGGGGTCCCCCAGGCTCAGTTGTGCCTTCTGCTTAGTGATCTCACCAGCCTCATGGCTTTGTACACCACACACACACACAGACACACAGACAATTCTGCATTCATACCGCAAGTCCAGGTTTGTTCCCTCAATGCCAGATTGTTACACGCACCTGCCTACTTGGCCCCTCAACTGGGTGATCTATCACCTTCCACTTGAGTATCAAATAGGATTCCCCAACTTAACATCTCCTACATTGAAATAGTGATCTTCCCATTAAAAACAGATCCCCAAATGTTTCTCTATTTAGTCATGAAAATCCCGTATTTCAATTTGTTAGCCAGAACCTTTAAGGTCACTAGTGACCGCTGTTTTCCACCTGTGGGTTTGGCAAATGTTAGGTACCCATGTTAACCACCTGTGGCCCCTTTCTCCCTGCCTGCCTCTCCCACTGACCACCCTGACCTGCCTGGTCACTTCTCTGCTCCCGCAGCACCTGGTCTTACTTACAACTTTTGATAATTTTCTAACACAAATACACTTCTTTTTTACGTCATATACTGTTTAAATAAATCGAAAAGAGTTTTTGCACTACATTCTCTTTTGGAAGTTACAGTTCAAATAGCAGCAGACCAGGATACAACTACCCCCCTGAAAACCATCAGCAAGTCTCATTCAGCTTTTCATTAATGACCCTCTCGTTTTCTCACCCGCTAACCCCGTGCCTCTTGATGTGTGAAAATCTGTACCTTCTGAAAATAACCAGTGTCCCGCCCTTGGGGCCCCTCTCCCCTCGGGTGGAGTGGGGCCCGAGACGCCATTGCCAGCCCCGTGCAAGCGCAGTGCTCTGCAGGAAGCTCAGGCGGGCTGCTCAGAGCCACCCTGCCGCAGAGACTACGGTGACTCCCTGCCCCTGAGGGCCATCAGGAGTGAGCATGCCCTCGAATGTCAGGGGCCTACGTGTCACGTTAATTCAGCAGGGCAGTGACAGTGTCTGCCTAAATGACAGGCCAAACGTGACACAATTATGTCACCTTTAATCTGTTAGCAATTACCTACAAAAATCGTTCCAGCAAAAAATGGTCTATTGTTGGTGGTAATGTAGCTTTGTTTCATTCCTCTTATGGTGTTACCACCAGCCAACTTTGCTCAGTGGTACTTTTTTCCCACAACATACTACCAAATAGTATGTGTAAGTGTTCAAAGATTCTTCTTAAAATTAATATATAAATGTTTGGGGGACACCGAGCTTAGCATTTATTTTAATAACAAAAGAAATTCCTTGAAATATAAACTATTAAATATGGGCTGTGCTCAAAATGTACAATGTATTTTAAATGCTCAAGTGTTTCTATCACTAAAGAGTAAATCTTCTACTGACTTTATAATACTATGGGTATTTTAATACTTAAATAACACTTACCATTTTCTCCGAACGCAGTTGCCATAGAAACAGCACACTTTACTTATGAGGCACAAAAGGCCCAGAACTGACTCCGCTCCCCGGCGAGGTCCTGGTCACCTCTGACGGCAGTGGTTCACAACGACATTCAGGGGTATCTCGGACGCTTCCCACAAGAACCTTCATATATTCCTGACGATGTAGTCAGAGTGTCTGCAATCTCCTTAGCACACAGTGTATATTTGTTTATACATGTTCGCGCAAGTGCACACAGAGAAGCAGGTCAGAGAGACGACGCAAATGACAAGATCTATTTTCCATGCCTATCAGTTGCTCCCTACATGACACATTCAGAAATACATCAACGTGAAAATATGGTAGTTTTATTCTGTGCATGTGAAGAACTCTTTTTAAGTAATCAGGATATTTTTAAGTGACAGGCAATCTAACAATCAGTACTTTTGGGCAATTCTCAACCTACCAGTGCTCAGGGGTGAGAGCAGAAGTGACTGGTCTCCGTGACCTGGAAAACAGCAAAAGTAGGGGACAACCCCCAAAGAGCATGCTGTGTTTTAATGGTGCTCAGAGTCCCTTTATTTCCATTGCTCTAACATGCCAAGTAGCTACTTAGTCACCTGGAAAAAGGAGTCACAGTGAAATCAAACTCTCTGCAAAGTCTATACTCTATAGTGTTCACCAATATTCTGATGTCTTTATCTTCATCCACCCATCAGTCCCTCGTGCCAGAAAAGCTCCAATTACCGGCTTTCCACAGCTGGGACCTCTGTTCCTCTGTGGCTCCCCGCGCCTGGGTGAGCCAGCATCCTGCGCTGGGAATGGAGCCGTAAAGTCAACAGAAACAGTGCGTCACTGCCTTCTTCCTCCACACCAACACTTCTTAGGAAATGGTTTGGTAACAAACCCTTTTTAAATTTTCATTCAGTCTCCGTATGAGGCTGAGTATGAAAAGTGGGTGTATATTTTACTAATTCTCACCCAAGGACATTTTTGCATTGCTTTCAGAGAGAGAGGGAGGGAGAAAGAGAGAAACATCAATGTGAGAGAGAAATATTGATTTGTTGCCTTCTCGTACACTCCCCGACCGGGGCTCAAACCCACAACTTTTGTGTGTGTGTGCGATGTATGAAATGACACTCCAACCAACTGAGCCACACCAACCAGGGAGAAAAGTGGACATATTTTATCAAAAGAATACAAAGCCAAGTGTGTAACAGGGACATGCGTAGCTTGTAAGCTCCCCTAAGGTTAGAACTAACGGCAAAGCCTGTGACCTCCGGGCCCAAATGGGAGGAGCGAGGCAGCACGTGTCCAGGCAGCAGGCACCCCCTTGTGGAGAGCTTAGTCCTCACCTAGCAATCGCAGGGTAGGTTTCCCGCAAGCACAGGGTTGGCCCCAGGTATTTCTACATGACCAGGAGCTGCACCCCGCCCCCCCCAGCATCTGCATAGAGACTCCCGCATAAACGAAGAGCAGCAACCTAAGTCCAAACGCACTCTGGGGAGGACTCAGAGAGGGTCTCTGACCCTGACCCTGGCCTGTGCCTCCCTCCTCTCCCTGCGCATCTGGAAAGTGTCCCAGGACAGACAGTGCTCCAGCCCTCGGGACACCCGATGGGTGTCCAGCTCCCATCACTGTCGGGCCTTGGGGTTCAGCTGCACGCAGTCCACCCCACTGCCTCTCTGCAAGCTGGCAGGTCCATTGCTAACACTTCCACCTTCTCTTCCCGGCAGTCATTGCCTGGGCTGTGGCTTCCACAGGGGTTCCTCACCAAGGCCGGAGTTTCCATCCCAGGGGAGCCTCAGAGGCTGAACAGCATGAATGTTTCTTCTTATACTGTGAGGGCAAGGATGCAGGAGTCTGAGGCAGAGGGAGGCCACAAGCTGGGGGGACCGCCACTCTCCAGAACAGACCCCACTCTACACTGCTGTCACTCCAAGCAACGCAGTAACGTGCAATTACTCCCACTTTCCTGGTTAAGAAATTGAGACTCAATAACATGAAGTGCGCATACTCTCCTCCGCTAAACTGTCCAGAAAACAGGGGATCCCGACTGGCCCTCTAGCTGGTGACTCTGGTTGTCTCATTCAGCTTCTTCACCCTTGCCAGCCACGCCGGCAAAACACTCTCATCGTATTGGGCTGATGTCTCTGAGGCCTCCCAGCTCCCAAACTGTCTGAAACCCTGACGGAAAAATTCATTCTATGCTCAGGGTTGTCAGAGCCTAATGATGAGCAATTGGATTTCATTATACTATTCTCTCTACTTTTTTTTACATAATTAAAATTTGTCATAATAAAAAGTGGTTTTTAAATGGTCTATTATGTAAAGAATAATACACCAGCTGATCTTCACTAAAACATGTAAATTAATGGTAATTTGGAAATTATCATCTTTGTAAGCATTTTTCATGGAATACATATGTAAACACTGCTGCTGATGGTAATTAAAGTTTTCCATCTTTTACACTTTGTAAAAGCCAAATCCTTATGCGATAAATCAGAGAGAACACTCTTCCCTTGAAGCAGCCTCAAACCATGCCCGCCTCTACCAGTCACAGCTCCGCCCGCAGGCCAGGGAGCACCTGGTCCCTGCAGGCCCATCCTGGGCTCTGCGTTTCATTCATGCGCTGCCAGGCCCTGCCCAAGTTCCTGCATAAAAGGGCTGCCTGCTACCCCTGGGAGCCTGCGCCCAGGTGACCCCTTCTACCAGGCGAAAGTGTCCAGTCACCCCAGAAACCACCCAGTTCTGCGGGTGTGCCGTGTTCCCAGAAGCACCGCAGGGGTCTCTCCCAGAAGGTCAGTGGCGAGCAGGAACGATCGTCCCACTGTCAGTGGGATTCAGTTGGATAAGGCCACCCAGAAAACTAGCAAACCTCCACCAGATGTTCTGTCATAGGTGACTTCATTCTTTTTCTGTAGTCCAAAGTCCCTGGACCGATGGAGGAGGAAATGAATGTTCTAAGTTTTAAAAAGTTTCCTTTAAATTTTCATTTAGTGGTTAAACCTTCTAATGCGGCCCTTGCCAGGGCTGGGACTGTCTTCCTTCTGGGCTGTCAACTCCCTGCTCCATCCAGACTCAGTGTGAGGCCAAAGCGTGGGTTGGGGCTGTCTTGGAATTGAATATTAAAGACATACTGCTTTATTGTGTCTTAAAGTATGTGAAATCTCCAATCAATTTACTACTTACAGCCTACTTCTGATTCTGAAATAACTGTACATTAGATTCCAGGTCAATGAATTTGGTATTTCAAAATATCTTAGCTCAAAACCACACCAGAAACCCAAGGCTGAACAAACAGAACAGGAGGGGAGGAGCACACATGTCCCGACAGCTGATTGGGTGGCAGCAGTTCCCTCCAATATGTGAATGTAAAGCACACCTTGTTGGACAGGAGGAGCAGGAGGGAGGGGGAGAGGAAGGGGAGGGAGAGGGGAGGGGGAGGAAGAGCAGAATTCTATGGTAAGAACAGCTGTTGCTACTGTGGGAGGGTAAATGTTTTATTATGTAACACAGAAAACAGTAACAAGCAGATGCGGTTCTTTTAAGAAGTGGCTGGGTGGGCAAAGGTGCTCCAAGGACAGAACAGAAGCCCTGCCGACACTTGAGAGAAAAGCCACAGACAAGAGCAGCTTTTTCATGACGGGAGTTTTGGCGGAAGGTGTTACCAGCCAATGGGATTGTGGGAATCAGAGCATTTTTATTTTACTTGTTTGTTTTGCATCGTTAGACCTAGATGCCAGAAGGAAGGGAGGGTGACCTCAATACAAGAATTCAAAACTGGGGACAGAGTTCAGCTGAGCTGGCATCTCAGGGGCCTGTGAGGACAGTCAGTGCCCTATAGGTCAAGGTTTTGACTGAGACTACGTTCGCATTTGGAATTGGGGTTCAGACTTCTTCCTGCCTGTCAGGAAAGAAAGAACATGTCCATGTTCACCAGAATAGACAAATCAATACTAAACTGTGAGGAAGTGAAACTGAGTATACTTACAATAAACATTAAAGAGAGGGCAAAGGGTGGGAAATCTTCCAAGTTGGGCCAAAATGAAGGATGACTGCAAGAATACAGTAAAAAAATAAATCCTGTGGAATGCATTTGCATTTCTACTCACTCCATGCTCAAAATTTAAAAAGTAAAGAATTTGAAAGAAAAGAAAAATCTGACTCACCATTGTGTATTTACATTTTCATAGGAAGAGTGGTGGCTAATACTTTAAATAATTGGGTAGATTTCATTTGATAATTCAGTAGATTCCATCCAGAACTAGGTGATCTTCCAGTAAACCGGGTGAGACGCTGTCATGTCGGGGACACTGCCCTTGTTGCTGCCGTGATGACAGGAGCTTGGGCCGCCCGCTGGGCAGAGAAGGTGGTGGAGAGAGCGCCCTCCGCATCCCCATCGTCCTCTGGATCCGGGCCCTAATTACACAAACCCCTGAGGGTTTCGGCCTCTGTGAGCCACGGTGCCAGCCTGCCCGAGCTGCTGCCGCGACACCTGCCCCAACGGGGGCCATGACTGCGTGTTTCCTGCAGGTCTGGGGGCTGAAGCGTGAGGCCGGCCATGGCCTCTCTGCTGGGCTGGCGGTGGACTGCCTCCCAGGCCCCGTGCGTCTGCCTCTGGTCTGGAGCCTGTCCGGGTCTCTGTGCCCCAACTCCTGCTTCTCAAAAGGACACCAGTCAGCTCCGTCTGGGACAGCCTTAGGGCCTTGTTTTCACTTAACCACCTCTCCAAAGGCCCTGTCTCCAAATGCTGCCCCATTCTGTGGTGGTGGGGTTAGGGCTTCAACATAAGAATTTTGAGGACATAATTAGCCCACAACGGTGATTACTGATGTCGTCGCCATGCTTATTGTGTTAGTCTGTTTAAAACATTCTACTTAATCTGGATAGCTATACTGGAAGGCAGGTATTTTCATCTCCACTTAACAAAAGGTTTTAAGACCCTGGCTAAGGCTTCTTAAACAAGAAAAGTGGGGAGACTGGAATGGCTCCTCGGAATTCAGTTTCTTCTGGGAATTACGTAGGAAGAACTGTCCCTGTGTGGATCTGCCTCCGCGTCCCCCTCTCTCCAGCCTGTGGGATCTCTCGCTCCCTGCGCCAGGCAGAGCGCCCACACACAAAGGAACAAACATGAACTGCTAGTCTCGCAGAATTCTTTCCTTGTTAGTTCCACATTCTCTCCCCTGGGGTCACTGATGAGCGCTTGTTGTTCGCCAGGGACTTCTTGTACCAGAGCCTGGGCAATCACGTTTGGGAAGGAAGAGCCACGCCTTGAAAATGGCCAGCAGAGCACCCTGAGCACCTGAGCCTGGGACACCCCTTCAGGCTCAGAGTGGAGCGGGACTTTTATGGCAGCAGCTTGGGGTCCAACAGCAGCAGCCACAGAGTTCCTGTGCTTTTCTCTGTTGAAACACAAGTCAGCTACTCGAGTGTAGCATACACTATGCAGTTAGGCTCCGCAACACACTCGGACCCGCCTGTGGCCTCTGGAGTTGGGCAGGTCTTCGCTACTCAGATGAAGCCCCTTCCAGGAGTTGGGGCACTCCCCCATCCATGGGGTCACCTCCAGGCCTCTCCCTCACTCTGTCCCTTCAACCACATAGGAGTCTTTTTCTTGCAGCTCTTTTCACTTTCTCTTCCATTGCTTTTCTTTTCTCTGAGGAGTAAAAAGGACTTTCTTACACACGCTCAAGCAAAACCCATGAGTTACTTTGTTCCTATCTGGAAGCATTTAGTTGCAACTGAAGCTTGTCAAGGAAATGCGTGAGCAGCTATGACTAAATGGTGTGTTTCATCCTCTGTAACTAGCATTTGTTTGTGTTTTTTGTTAAGAATAAAGGACACGTTGTAAGAGATCCTAATGATTCAGGCTAGCTAGATATGTTTGCTTATTTTGTCACTTTATGCTTTTACAAACTCAAAACTGCTAAATGACTTTACTGTTCTCCTCTCCTAAATGCCATGCAATAGAATTTTGAGTTAATCCCTCTTTCTGGTGTATACATAGATGATATCTGCAGCATATTTTCTGTATTTTCCAAATGGTTAACATTTTAGTGGATAATATCATTTCCTTTTAAAGTAAAATAACAAAACTAATTACAGAAAAACAAACTCGACTTCAAAATGAAAGCCCTTTCCAGTATATATATATAACACTTCAGGGTATGTGTGCCCATTCTTCCCTTTCCATTTCCCACCACTTTATCAACTGTCTCTTTATCTGACAGTAAGAAGAGGACTTTTCGAATCTGCCTGCACCCCACGTGGGTGGCCTGGGGCCTTTTCACTTCCTGCAAAATTTCTGTTTTCACACCTCCACCCGAGTTACACGCTAGGTCATTGTGCCACCGGAGCTGAAACAGCTTATTTGCCAGTTGAAAAGGAAAAGTGGATGAGATTGGACCTGGCATAACAATTATGAATATGTCTATATAAAGTAGGTTTTACTACATTTAGAATAAATTTTCTTCATGCTAGAAAATCCGTAGCAAGGGAACCAGTTACTTTGTAACAGAATTTGATTAGCAAGCCTGGGAAATGGCCCTCTTCCTCTGCTGTGTAGAGTTCAGTGCTGGCATCACACTCAGCCACCTGTGCAAGGATGCAATCAGGAGAGGCCGTGTTTCATAGAGACACATCTGCAGACCTTTAACCATTTTCCTGTTGGTTGGCACTTAGGAAGTCAGCTCTCCTCTCAAACACTGCCCACCACCCCAGGACTTCCCCCACGGACCAGAGGCAGTGCAGGAGGACACGGCCCCCTGCGGCCCCCATGCCCAAGACCCGCCTCCTCCGCGAACGCTCCTGAGTCCTCCAGGCAGAGCAGACCAGGCACTGAGCCCTGTGCTTGGAGCAGGGAGCTACCCCAGACCCAGGCCCAACGCCAGGGCAGGGACAAGGATTCAATCCCTTCACTGGCTTCTCCGCTAAAGGGAGCTTTCCAGACCGAGGAAGACAGCACTGACCCAGGGTGGGACCGGGGCCTGATCTCACCTGTGCTTTGTTTTTAAACATAATCACAACCATTGAAGAGCCATAAAGGAAACCCAAGTGATTGCTCAGCAGCCAAACGGTCTGGTGTTACTTTGCAAGGGAACTGACTTTCTGCACTAGGTCAGTAAAAACACATAGAGAAGAAACCTCATTTCACGTGCGCTGGTGGAACCTCGAGGAAGAAACTCTGTGGGGAAAACATGGAAGCTGGACCACACTCAGGCAGAGTCACTCTACATTCATGTACTTTTGATGTTTACTGCATGTTGTTTTCATGCATGTTTATTGGGAGCAGGGTCTCAGGGCGTGGCAGATACGTGCCCTTGTTAAAACTAGCTCTAACCATTTGCTCTGTAAAGCTTCAGATAAGGTTACCGGTGGGATTAGATTCAAATAGTTGTTAGTTCTGAATCCAAATATTACGTCAAGAACATGGATCCTTAAAAGAAATCACAACACGAAATATATCCCTTGTCATAACAGATTCCTATTACTTCCAGAAAATAACACTGACATAAGAAATTCAGCTAACAGACATGAAATAGAAATGTTAAAATTGGAATAGTATGGGGAAATGACACATTTTTATTAAAATTATTTAAATAAAACACTTTATAATATATGAGACAACTCTCCCATTTTTATCTTTCCTTCTTTATAGATATATTTATATATGTATTGTCTCTGAAATTCCATTATTATTCCATGACTCCTCCACAATCTTTCCCTATTTAACCTCAAATTATCTGAAACACCACTGTTTGCTGACTGCTCGCTAAACAGCCCCTGAAAATGTGGAAGATCTCTATTGTTGTAAAGCATTTACCTCCTTGCCTTGGGTTTTGACCTTTTCTGCTTCACAGGTATGAGCTAGAAATTTGCTCATTACCAATGTAATCAAGTTTTCAGCAGTGAAGGGATGCATGCTTAACCAAAATCAGAATTATTTTCTACCTATCAGCTGATGAATTTGAAAAGCTATCATCATGTTATCTTGACACATATAATTATTAGTTATTTCATGTTGAATTTGAATACATGTAAATTAATTGGATAGCTTCACAAAGAGACACAATTGGGTTGGCCAAAAAGTTCATTTGGTTTTTTCTGTACAATGGCTTAGTTGTCTTTAACTTCATTCAGAATAATTTTGTTACATCGTATTGTGACAGTTGTCATATCAACATGCACTTATTAAAAACTTATCAAAATAGGTGAATTTTTGTGCAGCCATTTTAATATTGAAAGTGGAAGAATATAGGCAACATGTTTGGCATATCATGCTTTATTATTTCAAGAAAGGTAAAAAGATACAACTGAAAGACAAAAAGAAAGATTTGTGCAGTATGTGGAGAAGGTGCTGTGACTGATCAACATGTCAAAAATGGTTTGAGAAGTTTCATGCTGGAGATTTCTTGCTGAATGATGCTCTACGGTAGGTTAGGCCAGCTGAAGTCGATAGCTATCAAATTGAGACATTAATTAAGAACAATCAACGTTCTACCACGTGGGAGATAGCCGACCTACTCAAAATATCCAAACTAATAAAGTTATTGGTGAAAATGGAAAAGTTGTCTTTTATTTTTGGAAAAAACTAAATGGACATTTTGTTCTACCCAATACATGATTAAGTGTATTTACATGTACATTTTTTTGCTAAAACTTTAAGCATATCATTGTAAATGAATTAGTTTCCTTAATTCAAACCAAAAAAATATGAATGTTACAAAACTAGATGTGTATAACATTAAACTGATTCAGTTTATTTCCAAGGGTTTTTAAGGTGGATACCTTTTACAAACTTGAGTAAGACTTTATGGCTCAGAGTTCTCAATGTGCTAGTAGAAACATCTGCAGAAAATCTGTTTTCTTAGTTATTGCAGCAAGTAAACACAAGACGGCCACGAGAGGAAACGTGTCCCATAAAATCTTATTTTTATGACCCAAATCTTTGCTATCAAAAGGAAACTATATCAATTGCAGTAATGTTTAAAGTAATGAATACCTTTCTCGTGGGATTAGTATGGAAATCTGGCAAATGACACTTTAAAATATGAAATGCTACTTTAAAGGCATTTTTTTAATCTCATCAGCAAAATTAGTGTCTCCATTTTGGACAAGAAATGCTGTAAGAGTTCTGCCTGTGTCTGAGTGTGGCCAGAAAACTGTCTGCTTCAGCCGACCCAGTGACTTACATCAGCTGCCTCCGAAAGGGGCGGGGGGAGGGGTGTGCTGTGTGGGAGAGAGCGAGGCTGGGGTGCTCCCGAGACTTTCGTCTAATAAGAGAGCATATTCATTTCAATGTGACTTGTTTTCCTTCTTAATAAGTAGGTGTAAGAACTGAACTCATTAAAAATATACTTGTAGAGTGTGCTAAGGTTTAAATTTTTTTCTAAATTAAAATCTTCTGGCATCGAATTATATAAGAATAAGGAAGACACATACTTCAAAAAAAAAATAGTAATAATGGGTCTGGATATAAAGGAAAAAAGGAAGCCTGACGTGGGAGGTCAGAGGCCACCAACTCACTGGTTTGTTCGTGACTTTGAAAAGTCAGGGGACAACGGAGCCCCCCCATTACTCATTTTTGAAGCAGGTACATATGTAGTGATGGTCACCAGCCACTTCCAGCTGGTCAGTCTGGGTGAAGAGCTCCCGTGTCACCTAAATACATTCCTACCAGGCCTAGCCAGCCAGTCTGTCACCAAAGGCAACAGACCCCACACAGGACAGCTCAGGCACTCGCTTGGGAGGGTATGCAGACAGGAGCAGGGGCACAGCAGTAGGAGGAGAGGGAGGAGGAGGGAAACGCAACTGGCACCTGTCACCCAGCGCAGACAGCGACAGCATCGTCACTCGGGGAGAAGCTGCAAGAGCTGAATGACGTGGGTCTCTCTGAAAAAACCTTAGTAAAATTCCTGAAATAGGAAAGAGCTAAAAATCATTACTGGTTTTAGAGAGGTGGCTTGGGATCCGGACTAACTAGGTTCAAATCCCTGTTCCACTCTATTAGCCATTTAACTAATTTCTTAATTATAACACAGAGGTAGAGACACCGCCCACTGACAAGGCCGACGGCAGGGTGGTAGGTTAACACGCAGCCGTGCAGCCAGAGAGAGATGCCAACGCCTGGGGGCTGGCCCACCCGAGTTACAGAAAGGAGTACGCAAGGGAACAAAGGCAGTAAGTTAGGCTTGGAACTCACCTGGCTCTCTATTTTCACCCGGGTCACTGAAGTGAGGAAGTTTGGTGAGTGGCTTGCCCTACAGCAGAGAGACAGAAGGAAGTGCTTGGCCTCAGACGCAAGACTCAGGCCCTCCCTTCTTGCCCTAGGAAATGGCCTTCACACCACTGGGTAGTTTTATTCTTTCTTCTTTATTTCTCGTCACCCTCTATTCTTCCTAACAGTCTCTGCCCAACTGTATATACAACATACACACATCTACCTAACACAGTTAACATACACATTCTACACAGAATTAAGAGTTCTCATATACAAAATATTTCACATTCTTAATTTCACTATGCATTATATTATAAGCATATTATGTTCTTGCTTATGTTCATAATTATCACTTCTAGTGGTCACAGAATTGCACGAAGTTGATGACCTATAATATATTGAGTTAGCCAAAAACTTTTTTTTCCCGTAAGATGGCTCTTGTAGCACTTAGTTGCCTTTATTACTTCAAAATAATTTTTTCAGAGTGTACTGTGACAGCTGTCATATCAGTGTGCATTTAAAAAGTAAACTTATCAAAACTGGTGAAGTTTTGTGCAGCCATTTTAATATTGAAGATGGAAGAAGATATGCAACATTTATGTTATATTATGCTTTATTATTTCAAGAAAGGTAAAAAGACAACTGAAACAAAAAAGATTTGTGCAGTGTGTGGAGAAGGTGCTATGACTGATCGAATGCATGAAAAGTGGTTTGCGAAATTTCATGCTGGAGATTTCTTGCTGGACGATGCTCCACGGTCGGTTAGACCATTGAAGTTGACAGCAATACAGTTGAGACAGTAATTGAGAACAATCAACGTTCTACCATGTGGGAGACAGCCGACATACTCAACATATCCAAATTAATAAAGTTATTGGTGAAAGTGAAAATGTGTCTTTTATTTTATGGAAAAACTAAACAGACTTTTTGGTCAACTCAAATTTAACCCATGTTCTTATTTGCTATTAAGGCTACTTCCATGATTTCTGTCACAGACAGTGATTGATTTAATTATTGCCCATTTCTTCACCCTTTCCTGTGTTGACAGCTTGCTGGGGCCTTATCCCAGGAAGCCCATGTTTCCTCCACACCCTGGGTCGGCCTGTGGGCTGTGAGCAGCTGAGCTGAAGGCTGCAATGAGCTCACGCAGTCAACCTGTTCTCCCTGCTGCAACCATTAGTGGAGTTAGCCCCAGGAGGAAACAGGAAGCACTTGGAGCACAGCTGGCCCAGCAGGTGCTTGGATCATCAGTAAGAGCAAGTTTTTGCTGCTTTAAGCCACTGAGTGTTGGGTGGCATGTTAAGCAGTACTGTTTGCTAACAGCTGAGTAATACACCACACCACAAAGCAGGTGCTATTTTGTCCCTATTTTACAAATGAGAAAAATCAAGCACAGAGGAGCTTACTAACAGGTGCTTTCACCATCTTTACAACACTTGGTCTTTAGCTTTGATGCCTGAGGTTGTAAATGGGTGGTTTCAAAACTCAGAACACACCAGAATCACCTGAGGCAGGTGCTCCCAGACTGGGAGGTGCTGATTTAGGTCTGAGGTGGAACTGGGGATATCCTTTAACAAAGATAAGTCCCTAAGGGGTTCTAATTCAAAGGTGAATTTAGGACTTGATATTCTAAGTACAAAATTGCTATGTAAATAATACAGAACTTTGCAATATAAGCAATGAGGACAGATTTTTAAACCACAGAACTGCTGAGCCTTCCCATTATAAATTTTTGTTCCAGCTTCTTTCACATAAAGATGCTTATTGAGTGCAAGAAAGACCTCCTCT
This sequence comes from Micronycteris hirsuta, assembly GCA_004026765.1. Lineage (NCBI taxonomy): Eukaryota > Metazoa > Chordata > Mammalia > Chiroptera > Phyllostomidae > Micronycteris > Micronycteris hirsuta. The sequence goes on along the minus strand of PVJI01003697.1, from coordinate 68,619 downwards.
TTGACAGCTTGCGTCTCCTGAGTGTCTAATACCTGAAGCCTGATTGAGAGTATTCGGGAAGCTGCATTTATCCAAGGCTGGAACTTGAGGGCCTCACATTAGTCACCTTTTCTTTACAAGTTATTACAGCTCGTTTCAACAGAGACTTCCCCCCGAAAGGAAGGGCTCTTTACTCCACTGTTAGTGAGATACCCACTCCACTCGGTCTTACTCAGAGTGCTCTTATTTCTGGGATGACTTAATGGCTCCAAGCAGCCTCAGCCCCACACTCCACAAAGGGCTGGTAACGATTAAGAGGGAGTGTACCACATGGGGTCCACGTCAAGACGATGACATGAGGACAAACATCCCTTTTAGATGCTGCGTGGATTGACACTTGGTGATATTCCTTCATTTTTAAGCATTTAATGTACTTATAAACCCAAAGAAGCAGCAATTGCATTTTGCATCTTTTCAATAGTCTATGAATCCCTGGATTGCCCATTTTCACAATTTTTTGAACTGCATTTAAAAAGTAGCTGCATCTTTCAAGCATCTGAGTACACGTTCAGTGGAAAGCAAATACCTGCAGGAGAAAGGGGCATGGTGTGGCAGGCACACCGTCTTATCAAGCAAGAGACTTATTCAGGGGGAGGCACAGTGAGGTTGCTTCTGTCCGTGCCTCCTGCGGGCCACAGGAAATGTCACTGTCAGAGAAACATTGTGCAACTATATTTTACTGTTCCCTGTGATTTTTTCATCTGCTCTGTTTACTGACAGGCCCCTCGCAGCCACTCCTGAACCCCACCCTCTACCCTGGGCCACCCACATCCCTCCGCCTGTGCGCTGAGGAGCCCAGGCCACACTGCGGTGCCTTACTTCCATCTGCCCTCTGCGGGGGCCACTCGCCTTCTTGCGAGGCCCTGAGCTCGTCCTCTGTTTATCCATCATCCCACCAAAGAGGGTCCCATCTTGTCCCTTGCTTTCCTTAGTTGATGGCTTCGTTCTCAACGTCGCACAAATGCCTGCTCCCAGCAGGCGACAGAGCCACGGCACAGCGCTTCACTCCGTGGAACACACTGCTGTGAAACCTTACACACTGTGCGAGGCGTGTGGGGGCCTCCCCCCCCAAACCTGCCCCTGAAAACACCCAGGGATTTCTGTTCCTCACATTTCGTCATTTCTGGCTCTAACCAAAAGCCTTCCATTGGCTCAGTATTCTCAGTAAAATAACAACTCTTCAAAATCAGATAGACTGAGGCAACTCATCTGCAGCCTCCATCTCTGTAAACCCACCCCACAGACAACCCTAGTGAGACTCGCCCACACTTTCTCATGTCACGTCCTGCTCAGAGGACCTCGTCGCTCCTAATGCCCCAAACCAGGTCCAGCCACTCGTACCTCTTCAGAGGCCTTCGGTATCTGGTCCAGACGCGCCTCCGCCGTTGACCTTCTCATCCTCTACCTGAAGTGCCTTCCTGTGACTTCCTCTCCTCCTGCCCGAGTGCCCATCACCCTGCGAGGCATGCCTTCAGTCCCACCTCCTGCAATCAGTCCACACTAACTGCATGTCTGAGCAATTCTCATTCTAAATTTTAACTGAATCAAGTATTACCTTTAATTTTTGTACAATCATGTCACTAGAGGAGTAGGTGTATAATTTGACCACATCGATGCCAGAATAAATCAGACATGCAATTCTGTGCAGGAAGCTCCCATTCAAGTACTAACTAGGCCTGACCCTGCTTAGCTTCCAAGATCAGATGAGATCGGGCGCGTTCAGAGTGGTGTGGCCGTAGACCCCTGTAGGAAGCTGGTGCCCAAATGCCACATGCTGGCTCTAGTCAGGGAGGGACAGAGGGCCGTTCACTGGGGGTCCTGTGACACAGGTTTGCTAAAGCACAGGGTGTCCATGGGCTGACTCCATTCTCAGGCCTCCCTCGTGGAAGTGGACTAACCCTGCCACCCCCCACGATGGCAGGGCACCCAGACAACAGCCTCACCTCGAGAGGCCTGCCGTGCGGGACCATGCTTGTCTCTCCGTTCTTAGTACTGACTGTAAACAGTTCTTCGTCTTCCTCGCTGAGGAGTGTGCAGGTGTGCACACGGGTGTGAGGCAAGCACGCTCTCACCGTGGTTGGCTGTTCTCTCTGTGCTGTGCGGTGGGCAGAGACCTGAAAGCCCACTCGTGGAAAGAGCATCTTTTTTAAAACATGGCCTTTGGAGTCAAACAGATGCCCAAGTCTAAGTTTTCTGAAAAAAGGGTGGCACAAAACACAACACAGCATCTCCTTCACTCCAAAGGCCCTGTCCTGGGTCACCTTACCCACTTACCGCGCCCTTTCTCAGTCAGCTTTCTCTGTTTTAAAATGTCTTTGAATCGTGTCCCTTTTCTTTAGAACACTGGTCTGGATGCTTGTTCTGAGGACAACAGAATAGCTAGTAACCTAGGGGCTTTGGGGGGTGGGTTGCTCAGTCTGTTGCTTCCCCATCACGAGGCAAGTCCCACTGGAGCAGAGGCTGAGCCAGACGGAGCCACTGTCACGCTGTGGGCAGCAGTGCCCAGCACCTCACAGGCTGACAGACATGAGCGCATGGGCTGGCAGAGGGGGAGAGGGGGTGAGTGAGCAAAGCACCCATAAATGCTATGAAGCATGTGTGAGAGCATGCACCCTGTGACTCATCTGCTGTGGTTAGCGCGTGGTGAGTTCTCTGCGATGTTAACATTATTATTGTTTACTCTCTTTTGAAACCTCAACTGAAAGCAACCCTCCTCCCTGTGGAGCAGCACAGACCCTTCTGGGCTGCGTCACTGACCCAACTGAACAGTTGTGTCTTTTCCACCAACCGCCTTGTTGGGCCCACAAAGTGGGCGTGGGCCCTGCCAGCACTTTCACTCGCCCAACACTCAGTCCACACACAACACGTCTGCTGACTTAACTCAGAGTCACCAAGACCACGGTTCCAGTCAGGTCTCCTAAGGCTGCTGTCTACAGACAGCCTGGCGAGGCCTCAGGGAGAAGGGAGCTGCCCCCGGCCTCCTGAGCAGAGTCAGCTCACGGAGCACTCCGCAGGTGCCAGAGCGCGGGTGAGTTTCCAGTTCACCAATGTTCTACTTAGAAACTTAATGGGAACTTCAGCAACAGGAAGGAATTAAAACCAAATGGCTCCATGAAACTTAGATTTACGCTTAGGCAATTGGGAGAATGTGGCATTTCAGGTGCCGACCCCAGTAGGTCTTCAATGAGTAACTGCTGAAGATATTTGCAGAAAGAAAACCGGTCTCAGGGCTGCTGCTGCTGACTGCCCCGCACAGAGGCATGCAGTCCTTCCCCAGCGATTCCAGGCCAGCAGGCCGGCTGCGCAGGCAGGCCGGTTTGCTCCTGCTCCCTGCAGGCGGGCTCTGACTCGGGAGTGTAGGGAAGGGGGGAGTGTGGGGGAGGGCACTGGGCTTCCCAGCAGGTGGGGAGCCACCACTAGGAAGAAGTGGGGCTGCCCACTGCCCAAGACATGGAATCCGGCCCAAAAATGTTACGGGGATGGGGGAGGAGTAAAGGAAACCAGAGAGGACTGGGGAGCCCTAGTTTCTCCGACTCTTTCTCTCTGTCCCCGCAGGAGCTAGGGCTGGGACGGCGGGCCCTGTGCTCAAAGAGCCCGGACAGCGCCCAAGCGCCCGCCCCCCTCCTCCCGTGGGGAGGAAGTGGCAGGAGCGACCAGGCTCCCCCCACCCCCGCTGGAGCAGCGGCGCCGACGGTGATTCATTCACTGAGTGGGGGTGGAGGGGACCCAGCCTGGAGCAGACCGATCGAGTGCGGCCACAGCCCAGGCTCAAGGGCTCTGCGGGACCAGGACCCAGAGCGCCGCGAGGAGCAGCCGGGCAGCACCTTCGCTGAGGACGGGGTCGGCCCTGCGGGCCGTCAGGAAACCGTCTTCCCACTGCGCCCAGCACCGGGCAGGGCAGGAGATGGGCTCGTGTTGGAAGGATCCAGAGAAGGAACACTGGACCCTGGAGTGACCGGTGTGAGTGCAGTCCCCCAGGCAGCACCTCACCTGCCAGGGGAGGAGCCAGGTGCCATCTCTCCAGGTGGGGGACCCCTTTGTCCAAGCACCCCAAGAGCCTCGCCCCAGGTTCAGGGCTCAGGCACACAGAGCTGCCCTGGGTGATGCTCCATCCCTTCCTGGACCTTTTTCCAGAGGACTTCTGGGCATCGAGGTTGACCGCCGCGTGGAGGCTGCCTGCTCCTGGAGGACAGATAGACAGGTGATGGAGAAGGCAGCTCCCCTGTCCCCCATCCAGCGGAGCCACCACTGGTAGGAGATCAAGGTTGCTGGACGTGGAGCGGGCCTCCCCGTCTCGCATGCATGTGTGCCTGGGGGTGCAGCGGCCCCGGCAGGGACCGGAGCACATGGCCCCGAGGGTCTGCGTGTGGCCAGGGGTCCGAAGGGCACAGGCCATGCGCGCTCTGGCAGGCCTCTGGGTCCTCAGCCTCCTCCTCTGTGGCTACCTGTGCTGTGCTCGCGGCCGTGTGGAGGACCAGGAAGCTGAACACAGACCACAGCCTGGCCCCTCTGCAAGCTCCCAGCCGCATCTCATCTTCATCCTTGCTGATGACCAGGGATTTAGGGACGTGGGCTACCACGGCTCAGAGATCCGGACCCCCACTCTGGACAGGCTCGCTGCCGAAGGGGTAAAACTGGAGAACTACTACGTCCAGCCTATCTGCACACCGTCCAGGAGTCAGCTTATTACCGGAAAGTAAGTGCTACTGCTTCCTGTGTTTATTTCTTAGAGAAACCTTAAGCCTTTGACTAAGATCTGACTCCTGATTTAGGGGAGGGGCAGAATGTGGGGAACAACTGAATGAATGCAAATGAATGAACATGAGAATGAATGAACCAAGGAACGCAGGAATGGGTGAATGAGTGCGGCATTGCATCAGGGTGAGTGTTAATGACCCCGCCCACCCAGGCACTAGTCTGGCGCCTGCTCTCACCCACCCACCAGGCTGCCCTGATGTGGTCTCCTTTCCCAGGTCCAGTCTGGCTTGGGCAGGCTCAGACAGAGTGTACCATGTCACACTGGAATTCACAGTCACCATCAATGACAGCAAAGGCAGACCAACGTTTTTCTGCAATTCTTGGTTTGTGTCTAGAACTGAATAATCAAAGCCTTAGGCCATCGCAGAGGGATGGAAGGCACTGTAAACTCTGACCCGCCTTTGATAAGACATCTCTTCTGGAATCTAATGAAGGCCACGTCCAGTGACCAAAGCAGTTCTTGAGAGGCAAGGAAATTCACTGGAAAGACTGAATGAGAGTCCAGCTTCCTGTGAATTTTCTCTGCTCCTCTTGTGGCTGGGGATTTTCTGAGTAACTAACTCTAACAAAAGTAAGATTATTAGGACGCTTAAGAAAGGTTTTCATATTGTCTCCTAACTGATGTGGAAATTCCAGCCCCAGTTCAGCCCCGGGAAAGAGGATCCCTCAGACCCAGGGCCAGAGGTCAGGCCACCACTGGACAGGTTGGAGGAGGGCCTCCAGGCTCCCGCATGTCTCGTGACGTCGGCTTCAGTGAAGTTGTTCTTGGGACTGGGCCCCACAAGAGCAGCCAGTGCCCACTGGAAAAATAAAGACCGTTTTGTAGGCGTCTCTGTCTCGCAGACACTTCTGCTTTACAGCGTGGTTTCCACTGCTCAGCAAACGGTCAGAATTTAGCATCACTGCCAGAAAAGAAAGAAAAACAACACCCTTTCCTCTTTTGAGAAAGAGAAAGAAGTCTCACTGTACTACAGACTCATGTTAAAGGTTAGAGTCAACAGCAGAGAGTCAACAGCATTTGATGTTTATAAAGAAGCAGATTGTTGGCTGGGAAGTGGCAAGTCCTTCCGGCGGCCTGGAGGTCAAGTTCTCATGTCAAATATCAACCATTCATATTTGGCTTATGAAATAAATGTGTCATAAAGACTCACTGAACCTCTTCAGCTAACCATAGAATTTACATTTACTCAACCAACAGTACTTGAGCAATATGTAACTGAATGATAAGAATTTATCTTTCTGGCCTGGCTGGTGTAGCTCAGTGGATTGAGCGCGGGCTGGGAACCAGAGGGTCCCGGTTCGATTCCCAGTCGGGGCATATGCCTGGGTTGCGGGCCAGGTCCCCAGTGAGGGCCATGTGAGAGGCAACCATACATTGCTCTTTCTCCCTCCCTTCTCTCTCTGAAAATAAATAAAATAAAAATCTTTAAAAAAAAAAAGAATTTATCTTTCTGGCATTTCACTACACAAAATGTAGTTCCTAGTATTACCCTGCACAAACTATTGTACTGGCCAAAAAGTTCGCTCGGTTTTTCTGTAAGCTGGCTCTGTAAGTTGTAAGTTGTCTTTAACTTCATTCAAAAAAATTTGTTAGAGTGTATTGTGACAGGTGTCACACCAGCATGCATTTAAAAAAACTTAACGAAATGGGTGAATTTTTGTGCAGCCATTTGAATACTGAAGATGGAAGAAACTATGCAACATTTTTGGCATAGCATGCTTTATTATATCAAGAAAGGTAAACATGCACTGAAACACAAAAAAGATCTGTGTAGAAGGTGCTGTGACTGATCAAACATGTCAGATGTGGTTGGTGAAGGTTTGTGCTAGAAATTCCTTGCTGGTCAATGCTGCTCCACAGTCGGGTAGACCAGCTGAGGTTGACAGCTATCCAATCGAGACATTAATTGAGACAATCAACGTTCTACCACGAGGGAGATAGCCGGCATACACAAAATATCCAAATCAATAAAGTGCCTGGTGGAAATTAAAAATATGTCTTTTATTTTATGGGAAAACTAAACAGACTTTTTGGCCAATCCACTATCTAGGTTTTTCTTCTAATGTTTACATGAAACAGAAAAGAAGCTGGAAAAAATTCCTAATGTTTCTCTAATGTCAGAGGTTGCCTCTCCTGTCTTTTCAATGCGGCTGAGCCTCTCATGGTAAGATTCGTCCTACTGAAATCTCTTCTCAGCGCAGCAGTTGGTGCGCCAGTGAGGTGACTGGAGTTTCTGTCTGAATTGGACAGATACGGACCTTTGCACTTGACAAACTACTGGACTTTCCTTTAAAGGATGGAACACAAACGTAAGAAAGGGAGTGGTTCCGGACCCAATTCTGGGCCCCGCACAGCATTAATAACGCAGAGCCCAGAGAATACCCTCACTTGCCCTCTCCATGGGGACATGTCTGTGTATTCTGGATCCCATAACATTAAAAAAAAGAAGAAGAAGAAGGAGCAGCAGCCATAAAAACCTAAATGGGCTGGATTATTTTAAAGGAAAAACTAGGTTATATGAAATATGAGATGACTCAAAGAAAGAGTTTAAAAAGGTTGAAGTTGAGCTACTTTTGATACTATTAACAAAATGGCCATCCCTTTACATTTTGCTGGAGTCCATATGAAAATCTATCCCCTCTCGCTGCACAGACTAAAGCAGATCCCAGATTCTACAGTAACTCGCATCACCCTCACCTGGCAACACTGAGCTCGTCAGCCCACCTGACACAAGCAGTCATAGTGTGCCCATCCATCTACGGGGCCTCAAGGGGCAAACAAGTGCGCCCTAACCTCTGCACAGTGGTTCTCAAATTCATGTGTACAAAACAATCAGCCAAAATGCTAGTTACAAGGCAGATTTCCAGGCCCAAGCCGTGAGTCCACTTCAGGGGTCTGGGGTTGGGCCTGGAAATCAATAATCATTTAACAAGCATGTCAGGTTATTCTAATAATGCCATTGATATAAATGAAGATCATTCATGTTAAATGTTTGCATCTTCTGGGCAGTTTCTGTGCCCCTGAATGATGCATTTTGATCTCATTTCATCTCTAGAACAACTCTATGAGGTGCTGCTGTCGCCCCACTTTATATGGATGTGGCAACAGATTCTAAGAGAAGTGGCAAAGCAGGGGTTCCACATGCCCAACTTTGAGAAACAGCACTGTGGGTGTTCGGTCAGCCTTGTAACATAAGGGTTGACAGAGAAAGCGGCTGCTTGTGTTGGATTTATTTCAAAGTAATTTTTTCACTTCTTTTTCAGTTTTTCAGATGAAGACATGAGTGTCTTCATCTGAAAAATTGTAAAAACTAGTGAAGGCTTCAGAAGAGAATGTTAAGTTTTGCAAAATTTAGACACATTTTATGCAGACGTTATAGCAGAAAAGATTGGCAGTCTGAACTGAATTTATATCTTGGGCAATAATTTTGTTTTAACTATTTCATTATTAGCTTTCCCACTTGAAATACCAGGGTGATCATTTTGAACAAAAGCAAAGGTAACTCAAACAATGTGTATTTATAATAGGACATGCTATAAATTCATTTGGTCTTAAACAAGCCCTGCCCCTCCCAACTTCTGATACCTTAGATTAATTTTGCTGGTGGCTGAACTTTGTATCAATGAAATTACAGGGAAGGTACTCTCATGTCTGGCTTCCTCCTCTCAACATTGTGTTTATAAACGGTCTCTGCGTTGTTGCCTGCAGACGCCTCACTCTCTCTCACTGCTGAGCGGTGTGGCTTGGTGCTGATACACTATGGCTCATGCGTGCAGTCTCCTGCTGACTGGCGTGGACTGTTTCCAGTGTGGGGCCCCTACAAACAGTGCAACCCCCAACATGCTTACACATGTGTTTGGATGAACATGTGTGTACGCTCCCTTGACTATCTGTCAGGAAGTGGGTTGCTGGGTGGCAGGGGTGTGCACGTGCAGTCTTCATAGACAAGGCCATAGGTTACTGGAAGTGGCCCAGCTGTCCACACTGCCACCAGCACATGTGAGAGTCCCATCAGCGGCACATCCGTCCAGCCTTGGCCGTGTCACCTGCACTTCGTCATTCTGGCTGTGTGCTGGTATGAATGATTTGGACAGCCCCTTTAAGAGGTATCTATTCTCCCATTAGGTCAGCGATTGTCAGCCAGTGTGCCTCAAGAATGTTTAAAACATGCAGCACCTGATTATTTTGTCAGGGGCACTGACCTCTTGTCCCGCAGGGGTTTCCAACCCACAGCCCTCGGGTGCATGTGGCCCAGGATGGCTGCAAATGTGGCTCCACACAAAATTGTAATTTACTTAAAACCTTTTTTTTTTTTGCTCATCAGTTTTCATTAGTGTTTGTGCATTCAATGTGTGACCCAAGACAATTCTTCTTCCAGTATGGCGCAGAGACGCCAAAAAGTTGGGCACCCCTGCATCAAATGAAAAAATGACAGTAGCCAACACAGCAAGAGCCACTGGGGGTGAACGAATCAAAGTTACACCTATTTTTTTGTTGTTGTTAGAATTCACTAGTGTTAACATTTTGGTGTATATATTTCCAAATTGTATTTCTCCTTTTTTATCACTTTATACTCATATAATTATCAGGAAAATTGAATCTGATTTTGAAGTTTTTTTAATTGTACCTATTTTTGTCAGATTGGCACAAAATACATGTTTCAGTGTGCCACAGAATTGTAGTCTTTAGTTCACACGTGCCCAGGTGACACTTCTCCTCACCAGTCTGAAGGCATCATGCGCAGGGTCCGTTCCTTCACTGGATGCGGGCACCACAGCGCCGCCCCAACTCTGCACTGGCTTTTTCACTCTCTTACCAGTGTCTTCTGGTGGCCAGAAGGTTTTCATTTTCTTGTAGTTTTATTTATAGCCTTTCTCCCTTTATGTCCTATTTAAGATATCTTTGACTAAACCAAGTTCCTAACAATGGTCTTTTTTTCTAAAAGTTACATCATTTCATTTTTACATTTCCATCTATAATTCATCTGGATTAATTTCTAGTGTGATATCAGTCGAAGTTCAAGCCTATGTTCTTCCATGTGTGTGTCCACTTGACCCTCACTATTCATAAAAGAGACATACTTCCTCCACTGCCCCGCGGGTGAGATAAGTGTGCGTGGAGGGTCTGTTCCAGGCTCCGTGCCATTCCATTGGTCTCTCTGTCTCCTCCTGTGCCAATACCACAGTCTCTTAACTGACACCTGGAAAGTAAGCTGTTCCCCTGCCATCTTTAGAACGGCCTTGAGAGAAGGGAAGGTGTGGGTGCACAGGGCACACAGGTTGAAAGACGTGGTTTGGGGGACGTGAGGTCATTCTCTCCTGAATTGTCCTACTTTCTCAGGGAAACAGCGAGTGGGTCACTGGCTGAGAATGAGGATCTGAGGGTTGAAGATGGAGAGGGGAATCCTGCTCCAGGAGAGTGGGAAGTGTGTCAGGCAAGCACTTCTGCAGACACGCCGGGCGGCAGCATGAGCCCCCTGAGAGCTGTGGCCCTGAGCTCAGGCAGAGAAGGGTCATCGTATCCATTTTTCTCACACTGGGTTCAGGTGCATGTGTAGAGGAAGCCCACTGAAGAGGTGGACTGCGCTAGCTTTGGGGTTTGCCAAATGAACAGATGGGATCACGGACTCTAACTGCGGACAGGAAAAGGGACCACAGGGTCTGTGTCCTCTAGAAAGGGCCAGCGTCCAGGGGGCAACTGTCTGGATGGGGTTGAAGTAAGGATACAACAATGGCTTTGGACGCTGAAAAGACAGACAGTGGTCATGAAGAAGTAGGCGCTGGGGATCAGAAGTGTGTAGGTAGTGTGGTTTTTGGAAATGGCAGCGACGGGTGCTCTGGTGAGAGGAGGAGCCCTCTCTGATGGATCCCATCCCTCAGGACAGAGAGAAGCAGCACAGCGAGGTCAGCGAGCCATCTGGCACTATCTGTGACAGGTGGCAGCAGGTGAAGGACTCCAACAGAGAAGAAAGACAGACAATGGAGCTGAGAGGAAGAGACGGGGCCGCCTTGTCTGGAAGTGCCAGTGAGGAGCCAAGAGGACAGCTTCCCTGCTTCCGGCTCTGTGGCCGAGGGGGCAGCAGAACAGCACCAGGCAGACAGCGTGCAGGTGGCCAGCGATCAGCTGGAGCAGGAAGGAGGAGGGAATGTCCAGGAAAGACACGGGTCCTAAAGATTTCGCTAATGACAGACTTTCCTGGCAGGAAGCTCTTTGGCAACAGTGAGGGAGTTGTCAGGGAGAGGGCTGAGTCAGAGTGGAGCAGGACAGACAGATCAGAATCTGAGGGACAGGGATCAGGAAGGTGGGACTTATGGCAAAGGCTCCACTAAATGGGCTGAAGGGCATGGTGGGACTTCCCCACACGGTCCCCTAAGAGATGGCAATGACAGCCTCTTTCTGGAGACAGGCCTCCTGACTGCCTGTCACTAACTCCTGCGGCTGCACTGTATGTGGCTGGACACACAGTCAGGAGCTCTGGGGCCAGCATGGTCCAGGATGAGCAGTCCTACGTAGGCCTGCTCTGTGGACTGCAGGGCGCTCCACAGGCAGGCGGGTACATGCATCTCCCTGGAGTTTACAAAGCATAGCTTTTAGATGCGACGGTATCAATTAACAATCATCTAGTGTCGAAAACCCTGACAAGGCCATGGCAGTCTCTCCACTGCTCTCACGGGGACAGGGCTGACTGTTCCCTTCACAGTCATGCATACATGCATCCATGATACCTGCCTGCACACAGTGAGCCTCCAAGCCTGCATGCTGCCTCCCGTCCCTGTCTTCCATCCAACACCGGGCTTTCAGTGGTGTTCCCCACCCCAGGAGCACTCAGTAAATGTCAGTTACTACCGATTCAGTTATTACATTCACAAATATTTAATTAATACATAAACATTTAGAAAAATGCAAATGTTATAGTTAGACATTTAGGAGGAACGGGAGTTTTTTCCATGTCTTATTGTGCCTTTGGAAAATGAACATAGGTGAGGACATGGTCTTAAGACCTCACAAGTCCATTTCAAAAGGAACGGCTCAGTAGACAAGACCATTCGGCACAGAGCTGCCTCCTCCTGTCTGACCAAGTGGATTTTTCTGACGGTAGAATCATAATTAAGTAAGCTACAGGCACCCCTAGAGTCAAAGTCCCTAATTTTAAATGACACTTTTTTAAAAAATACCCTTTGAAGTGAATCCCTGTTCAGGTAATTATGTGGAGCTTCCCGAATGGCTGCTGTGAGAGGCAGAGTGTGTGCAGGTGCAGAGGGTTGAAGCCATGTTGTTTCACCAGACACCCCTCCAGAGATCAAAGGCAGGGACCCAAGCCTGGAGCCCCGCTCCCCACAGGGGCTTGGGAGGAAAGCTGCTTTTGTCTCCAAGTTTGCTTTCACTCCACTGTGTCCTACAGCAACCGTCGAAGTTCCACGGTTGCATTTCACTGTAATCAGAGCTGGGTGCCACACTGTTCTGCCATTCTGCACATTAAACATCCCCAATGGCATCCCGTCACTGAGACGGGATTCCCCCACGTGCTCTACAGCACAGGAGACTTTCGTCTCTGATCTTTCAGCCCCTCCCTCCTGACTCCCCCACACCTTAGCATCCCGCAGACGGGGTCTCATCAGATCAGCGGCCTCAGCCTGCAGCCTCCCTGGTGCACGCTGATGACCAGAGGGAAAGAAATTCCCCGTGATGGGGCCATCTCCCTCCAAACACCTGTCATTCCACCCTCACGTCTGCCCTGAAGGTAAAACATTTTTATTACCTTGAAAAATATTTATGAAATAACATAGCAAATGTCATTTTACGGAGGATATGTGGGAGTTTTAGGGAGTTGTATGAGTTGGTCATGGCCACATCACTTCTAAGCAGCCCAGCCGTACCTGACACTAAACCTGTGCGGCTTCAACAACCCTGCCGTTGCACCTCATTCTGCCCGCTGTGAAAACTGGGTGCACCCAAGTCCAAGTCTTCAAACCAGCTTAGCCTCATCACCCTCTCTTGGCTCCAGAGGAGAGAGTGATCTTTCACCTGACCTTCACCCCTCTTGGCATGTGGTTTCCTCTCCTTGTCTCACACCCTGTCCTTCTTAACGAGAGAAATTGTCCAATTCTTCATTCTTAAAAAATGCCACATCTCAGGGACCTCGTACAATTTCACATCCTCCTCCACGTTCCTGAGTCTGAAACGCCAGTGGGATGCTATCCTGTCACAGGGTGCCACCTTAGTCTGAGCATGTGGCCCGAGCTCTGATGTCACCCAGAGAGGCGGTCCCAGAGGCCTGGGTGCCTGGCCCACTGGTTCTCTGTCCATCGGTGCTCAGACTGCCCTTGCATCACAAGACTGAAAGATGGATTTAATCCTTACAGATGAAATTCTGCCTGGATTTTATGTGTTTTCTCACATATACAATTCACAATCTTCTGCAAGTTAATGTTCCCTTTTCTTTTTAAGAAGCACAGAGGAAGCAAAGCATTGTGTTTGGTGCACAAACAGACCAGGCCGTGAACTGTGAGCACACACATGTGCTGTGCATGAGAGTGTGTCCGTACCCAGCAGCAGAGAAGGCTCTGAGCGACCGGGTTTGTTTCCAAGGTTCTGTCCTGGAAATAGGGACTGGAAACTTTCCTTCACAGTGGAACTAATATTCACCTTTGTTGCTGAAGACCGTTGCCATTCTCAAATGAATGGTTAGCCTGCTTAATTTTGCATTTTATTTTCCAATAAAATGCATTGCTTATTTGCTTTGCAGTCATAACAGATTTATTTTTGCAATAGATTTCTATAAGTTCATGTGCATTAGACCTAAAAGAAGCTGGTTGACTGGCTGAGTTAATACGTGAGCGAAAGTCAGCCTGCCCTCTTATTTAGATGGGCATTGGTGCACACCTGGGGGATAGGAGGGGCATGGGCCACACCTGCCCCAGGGCCTCCTCCGACTTGGTGTGTGCAGGGCCTGAGCTGAGCTGGTGTGTCTCTGACAGGGAGGGTCTCTGTCTCGCAGCCCCTGCTCCGCCCTCCACTGTTTGCTGCCCATGTTGAAGTACCTTGACCTCCCTTTCCTCAGATTTCTCCTGTAGTTAACCTCGCCCACCCCGGCATAGACTCAGAAACATGCGGTGTGCTCACACATACTAAAGAAACAGTTGAGACCCTGAGAGGAGGATGGAAAGAAGCACAGCTCTGCGTGGAGGAGGCAGGTCATTGAACGCAGAGGTGCCCAGGAAGCGTTAGAGCAAACCAGACTCATTTCTGAGAGGCCCAGCATCTGGCTCCCCAGCTCTGGTGTGAATGTTCATGGCATTTTAGAAACAACACAAATGTAAAAAGCCCGGTGCTATTTTCAGCAAGCAGGCCATGAGTGGATTGCTGCCCAGCACAGCTGCTGTGAGATCAAGCCCCACCCACCAGCAAAACCTGTGCATCAGACAGGACCATGGAAGGGTGGGATCTCTGTCCTTGGGAGATGGATGTGGACTTCCAAACTAAACTGTCTTTAACTCTAAAAGAAATGAAGGAAGACATTTCAGTCTTTTTTTGAAACACAGAGCTTCCTAGGTATTTTGTTTGAGGCAGAATTTGAAATAAACATTTCACTCATTTTCTTTTACAAGTATTGAAATTCTGTACCCTCATAATGGATGAAAACAAAAGCAAATAATGTGAATTATGGATTTATGTTCCATAAACCTAAAATGTTGTCCTATTTCATACTCCTTCCAAATTGTACTTTTTAAGATCAGAAGATGCTACTATGGAAACATTATGTCTTAATTGCAAGGAAAAGTCTATTAATCCTAAGGACGACATCTTACATGCTGGGAGTGGGGGAGGCCATTGTTACTGGGGAGATATGTGATGGATGTATTTGGAATTCTAAGGGGCTGTCGGCCCTGGGAAACCAGAGGCCTCCCTTCTGGCAGCCTTCAGTGGTGACGTATTCAGTTGCAGCTTTGCTGAGAAAGCCATTAAAGTCCAGAGCAGTGAAGCCACGAAGAACCACATGCACTTACTCAGCTTGTTCTGGAGTGCTTCCCATTCCCTCAGAAACAGTGCCTCTGTGACTCACGTTTCTTGAGGCAGTTTCTTCACATGTAGGTCATGCATCTTTGACATCAGCGACCTTATCGCTTCTGCTAGTTTCTGAATCTTTTTTCCAGAACACTTTATCTTCATTTCCGTCGAAGTTATTAACATTCAACACTGTTAAAATCCTTTTTTGGCGTGTCAGGAAAGTGGCGGACAGTGCCATGGTGGGTGGTAAGGTGGCCGCAGCCATGGAGGAGCTGGTTTCGGGGGTACGGCAGACGACCAACTTTGCCGAGCAGTTCCGCTCCTACTCCAAGAGCGAGAAGCAATGGAAAGCCCGCATGGAATTCATTCTGCACCACCTGCCGGACTACCACGACCCGCCCGACAGCAGTGGCTGCCTGGACCAGCTGCTGTCCCTCTCCATAGTCTGGGCCAACCATCTCTTCCTGGGTTGCAGTTACAACGAAGACCTTTTAGATAAGGTGATGGAAATGGCTGATGGGATTGAAGTGGAAGACCTGCCACAGTTTACTACCAGAAGTGAACTAATGAAAAAGCATCAAAGCTAAGGCAGAAGATTCATCACATTTTCATTATCAGCTACAGGCTAGAAAGGAGGACGGGACAAATGTGACTTTGACCACAGAAGCTCTCTTAAAACTCCTGGTGTTACCAACACAAAAGAAAGAGGCAGTTGGAATGAAAGGGGTATTTTAAAAGGTCTCATTCTTTCAGTACCTATCATTCTAAAAGTATTCATGGATGTTTATGTATTTATAAATCACGCCCTTTTTTGTTTTTGAATATCAAACTTTTTGTTAAAAATGCATTTTTTTATGTTGATGTAATAGTGGCAGGTAATGGATTTTACACTTTGGATTTCTCAAGTGTACCTTTTAAGTGCAATTCTGGTTTTATGGTCTTTTTTCCCCACTGAAGCAAACCAGATCCCTTACTTCCTATTCTGTCTGGAGTTTGTGCCACCGCCCATATACTCCACTGCCCTGCACACACTCATCGTTTTAAAAGATTTTTATTTATTTATTTTTAGAGAGACGGGAAGGGAGGGAGAAAGAGAGGGAGAGAAACATCAATGTGCGAGAGATACATCGATAGGTTGTCTCCTGCTTGTCCCTAGCTGGGGACCTGGCCTACAATCCAGGCATGTGCCCTGACTGGGAATTGAACTGGCAACCTTTGGGATCGCAGACTGGCACTCAATCCATTGAGCCACACCAGCCAGGGCCACACTCATCTTTTTTTTAAAGAGAGGAGTAAGAATCAAAGCATAGGCCTCAGGTACCCATCAGCTCATGCAAAGAGGCAGCCTACAAAAGTGTATCTGACCTCATTTTAAAACTGACAAGATTCCAGTTTGGGCCAGGCAGCCAGTTGATCTGTAGATTCTCTAGGTCTCCCAGCTGCTGAGTAAAGCCCACATTTTCTTCTTCTGGAGGGAGCCTGAGGCTCTTATCTTCTACTAGACTTGAGGAATTGCCAAGCACAACAAATTCTTTATTGCACTGCTGTTCTGCTCTGAAATGGCACTAATTTCCCCCTTTTACTTAATGTATCTGTTCTTTACCCCCTCCCTGTTCCTCTTTCTTATTTAGTATCCACCATTAAGTACATATCTCCAGGCATAAATACTGAGAGAAGAACTTCATGTAGGGTGCAGCAACATAATAGTTACTCACAGCAGGGTTCAGTCATCATGGTGCTTGTTCCTGGGGATGCTAGTGAATAAGACAGTGGATCCTGCCCTAGCTTAACCCACTGGTAAACCCGGTGCTAAAGAGGAAAGCTGGCTATGGGAGCAGGGTGTCTGGGGCAGGGCAGTGGGATGAATTGCCCATTGCTCAAGGCTAAGGCCAAGCTGTACACCTTGGATAGGCCTCCTCTCTGGGCAGCGTTTAGTCCTAATCTGTAGTGACCACTAGGGTAGACCAAGGGAAGAAACAGGATCTCTACTCTATACCTTTGGACAAGCCACTTCTCTCCCTGACTCTTGCCTGAAAAATGGAGTTCATAGAAGTATATCCCACCAAAAGACGTGGCCAGGGTCAGGGAGTTAGAGAGCCAAGCACATGTTTAATGAGCCTGAGCCTCTTCTTTTCCTCAATGTAGCCTAGCCTCTTTCCATGCTGCTTATCTACACAAATTTGTGAGGCTTAAAAAAACCAAATGATAAAGTGGAAAATCAGAGTGTGGTTACTCACTTTTATAAATGCATTTTCTGTAAGTTTCTCATGACATTCTATTTCCTCTATAATGTCCCAATAAATTAATATCTTATCAGGAATGTATCCTTGTGTACAGCAAGCTTAAATTATGAACTGATTACCCCCCATCTCCTTCAGTTTATTTTTGAAGACTTCCCTAGTTAACCAAAATCAAATTTTCTGGGGAAAAAAAATCTTTTATGCCACTGCTGAACATATTTTGGGTTTTGCAGCCCGGCTGGTGTAGCTCAGTGGACTGAGCGCGGGCTGCGAACCAAAGGGTCCCGGTTCGATTCCCAGTCGGGGCACATGCCTGGGTTGCGGGCCAGGTCCCTAGTGGGGGCCATGTGAGAGGCAACCATACATTGCTCTTTCTCCCTCCCTTCTCCTCTCTGTAAAAATAAATAAATAAAATCTTTAAAAAAAAAAATATTTTGGGTTTTGCAGTTACTAAAATTTTTCAGTATATTTTATTGATTATGCTATTATGGTTATCCCAATTTTCCCCCTTATCCCCTTCCTTCTGCACCCCATCACCCTCAAGCCTTCCCCCCACTTAGTTCATGTCCATGGATCATACATATAAGTTCTTTGGCTTCTCCACTTCTTGTACTATTCTTAACCTCCCTCTGTCTATTTTGTACCTACCATTTATGCTTCTTATTCCCTGTACCTTTTCCCCTATTCCCCTCCCCCTCTCTGCTGATAACCCTCCATGTGATGTCCATTTCTGTGATTCTCTTCCTGTTCTAGTTGTTTGCTTAGTTTTTGTTTTTTAGGCTCAGTCATTGATAGTTGTGAGTTTGTTGTCATTTCACTGTCCATAGTTTTTGATCTTCTATTTCTTAGATAAATCCCTCTAACATTTCATATAATAAGGGCTTTGTGATGATGAACTCCTTTAGCTTTACCTCATCTGGGAAGCACTTTATCTGCCCTTCCATTCTAAATGACAGCTTTGCTGGATAGAGTCATCTTGGATGTAGGTCCTTGCCTTTCATAACTTTGAATACTTCTTTCCAGCCCCTTCTTGCCTGCAAGGTTTCATTTGAGAAATCAGCTGATAGTCTTATGAGAACTCCTCTGTAGGTAACTATCTTCTTTCCTCTTGCTGCTTTTAAGATTCTCTCTTTATCTTTAATCTTGGGTAATTTAATTATGATGTGCCTCAGTGTATTCCTCCTTGGGTCCAATTTCTTTGGGACTTTTTGGGCTTCCTGGACATCTTGGAAGTCTATTTCCTTCACCAGATTAGGAAAGTTCTCCTTCATTTTTGTTCAAATACGTTTTCAATTTCTTGCTCTTCCTCTTCTCCTTCTGGCCTATGATTTGGATACCCCTATGATTTGGATATTGAGATGTTTAAAGTTGTCCCAGAGGTTCCTAAGCTCTCATTTTTTTGAATTCTTATTCATTCTGTTCTGGTTGGATGTTTATTTCTTCCTTTTGTTTCAAATTGTTAAGAGTCCCAGTTTCCTTTCCTTCACATTTTGCTTTATCTCACTTTGTGTAGCCTTCATTTCTTCCTTCATTTTGTGACTGAGCTCAGTCGTTTCTCTGAGCAGCCTGATTACCAGGGTTTTGAACTCTGCATCTGATAGGTTGTCTATCTCCTCGTTGCTTAGTTCTTGTTCTGTAGTTTTGATCCGTTCTTTCGTTTGGGCCATATTTCTTTGTCTGGGCATACCTGTTATGCTGTAAAGGGCAGAGCCTTAGGTATTCACCAGGATGGGGCAACCCTCCTTGCTCCACTGTGGTGCTGCCTGTGGGGGAGGGGTCAGAGAGGGAACAATGCCACTTGCTTGCTCTGCTCCAGCCCCACCTTCCATCACTTCCCTCGATTCCCACAAGCGGATTGTGCCCCTTCAAGTGCCAGTTCACAGGTGGGTGGATTCGAGTATGTTCTAGGACCCCGTGGGCCTCTCCCGCAGACTCTCCTGTGAGACTGGGAATTTCTCCCACCACCACAACCCCCCCCCCCCCAGATTTTTTACAGCTAGAGGTTTTGAGTCTTTAGTTTCCTGCACTGAAACCCTGGGTCTGTCTCGCTCCCCAATTGTTCTTCCAGGCTTATGAGCATGTGAATGGGGACCTACTGGTCCACCAGCTGCCTCCACATCCTCGCAGCCCACAGCCTTGCCATTTGGGTCCTCTCTGTCTACCCGGCTGCCCGTCTCCACCCCTCCTACCAGTCTGAATGAATGTTTCTTTAACTCCGTGGTTGTTGGACTTCCATGCAGTTTGAATTTCTGGCAGTTGGTTGCTTTTTTGTTTTTAAATTGGTTGTTATCCTTCTTTTGGTTGTGCAAGGAAGCAAAGTGTTTCTACCTACACCTCCATCTTGGCGAGACTCCTACAGTTACTAAAATTGAAAATTTTTTTACCTCTTTAACTATTTCCACCCTTAATTAATTAGTATGCATTTTCACTAAGTCAATCTGGGGCTACATTTATGTGGCTAATATTTCAGGCCCAATGGTACAGGTACTATTTGAAATTCAAATTATTGCTGGGCATTTTCGTTGCACTAATTCTGCAATAAACCCATAGAACTAAAAAGAACTGACATGTTGAGAAGATAAACATTTG
This sequence comes from Micronycteris hirsuta, assembly GCA_004026765.1. NCBI lineage: Eukaryota > Metazoa > Chordata > Mammalia > Chiroptera > Phyllostomidae > Micronycteris > Micronycteris hirsuta. Next base: position 48,984 of record PVJI01003697.1, on the reverse strand, counting down.
CCTCACGACTTTAACGGAAATAGAAGATGGTAACAGAATGTGATTTGTGTATGTCCTCCTTAAAAAGCAGACTGAACTCTGAACTGTGAAGGGTTGATGACATGTGATTACCAGAAAAGAGACAAATGGGCTGTGTCCATGCTCCTCAGGTTCCAGGAGAGAAGGCAGGCCTTTGAATCCCAGTGTCACAAGCTCTGGCCCCACCATGTCCCCAGAGTCCCAGTGACTGAATGGGACAGAGAGTGCTTGCTGCAGCTCAGCCAACCTCTGTCTGCAACAAGTCTATTAAACCGCAGTTCCCCTTTTATGCAGTGGGGACTCTGTCACTTGCCAAAGTAAGAGAGGAGGTTGTTCTGAGAAGGAGAGAGACTGTTAATTTATTGCTGGCCATATAGTGAACACTCAATAAATTACAGCTGTTATGGCAGATTCCAATCTTAGCTTTGAATCCAGATACCAACACAACACTAAGTCCCAGTATCAAGGTCGTTTCTGGCACGGACACCACCCTAGTGGTGCGGTCCTTCCCGCGAGTGCTGATGTGGACCACCGAGATCCTGCCTGTTTCTTTCATGAGCCGAATCCAAGCTGGAATTTCAGAGGAGCAAGGGACATGCCTCTACCACAAGGGCTGGTCCTCACAGGCATCTCCCACCCATTTCCCAGCCCTCTGTCGCCCTCTAGTGGCTGCTATCAGCACAACCTTACCCGCTCCACCCTCCACTGAAGCTCTGATGACCTGGGCTAGGAGGTCCGAAAAACAGCAAGCAGGATGGAGAAGCCACAGTGCAGTAAGTTACAGGCCGTATTTTGAACATTAGCACAAATGTGAAAAAATGTAAAGCAGCCATTGACTACTCCTGAAAAGCACAGGTATCAGAATACTGAAATGTGTAGTCTCAACATCAAAAAGAGAAAAGTCTGGATTATAGAAGCAAGACCAGTTAACTGATTATGGTGCCCTGATTTTAAAAACAAACAAACAAACAAAACTACTTGACTAGGGAATGGAGGCTACTGAGCAGGTTATATACAGGATCAGAGATGGTTACCATCTACCTCAGATTCGCCGAGAAGAACCATGCCCAAGTGCCTTTTGCCCTGCGCACATCAGGGGATGTTATCAGTATATTAGTTTTGGTTTCAGCAACATTTTCGGAAAAGACAACCCTTTAAAGCAAAGAAAGGGCCGCGTGGTGAGTAAACCTGGATGAGCCACACAGGAAGGAAACAGAGCTACATGAGGGCCAGATGTCCAGTCACACTTCGGAAGGCTTTGCTCTGAGTTAGTGCTGTCCCCTCAGCATCTCTGACATGTGATGGAGACGCCTATTTACCAAAATTCACGGGGAGGAGCAGTTAACACAGTGCTTGACAAAATCTAGTATCTTCCAGGCCTTGAGTCACAAATTAGACTGGAAACCTAGCGTAAGAAAAAAATAACTTAGGGTCTGGCTGCTGGCACGCTGTCCACACATAGTGTGACGAGCTGCCAGCTCCACAGCCATGAGTCCCCGTGGAGTGCAGAGGTCAGTCAGTTGGGCAGGTGAGAGCCTGTGAAGTCCACACTGTGTCCAAGTGCCAGATTTTAACAGGGACACAGCACACTGCAGTGCATGCCCAGGGGTAGCTCTGGGCACCACAGAGCATTGGTGTCAGCTGAGTGGCCAAGCCCCCATGGACACAGGACCTGTCTGCGCATATCTGGGGACTGTCACGCAGGAAGTCCAGCAGATGAGCAGAGCCAGGCTCTGTTCAGACACGAACCTGTGACTCGTACACTCTTCATAAGTAAAACAGGCTGTCTGGTGAAAAACAGAGCCTCTCACCACGGGAAGCATTCAAGAAGCTGCAGGGCTAGGCAACTAGTGTGGCTCCTCGCAGCTTCACTTTTCCAGGCTTCTCATTCCTGTCTCTTCAGTCTTTACCTTGTATGATTCTGTTCTCTTTCTGCTTCTTCACCTGTGACTTCAACATAGAAACCTTCCCTTGTTTTCAGTATTCTCAGTCCCTACCCTCACACCTGCACGAGGTGGTACTGGAACGAGGACACCATGGACAGAGTTGAGGGCCCCACGGCCACACCAGGCCAGTGGCCCCACTGTGCGCCCAGAACAGCTGCAGGGACATCCCCACTGCTGGGCCAAGGGGTGGCTTGGTCAGACAGGTGCAGCCTCTTCCTGGCTACGGACAGAGAACAGCCACTTTAGCACAGGCCTCTCAAGTGGATCGCAGCATTTTCATATTCAGATTACAGAACCCAGCAGAATTGATGTACCTGCAGAAGTGGCAGGCCTTTCAAGACAAGATCAATATATCCTCCCCTCTCTCTACTTCTCTGTCTCTCTCAGGATTTATGTCACAGCCGTTGCCTAACGTCACTCAGCAGAATGATTCCATGTCCTGTGCCTTTTCCTTAGGGCCAAACCAAACCACCTGCCAGCCTGGCACTCATCTGGCAGTTGCTTATCCATCAGGGAAGCCACTGCAGGGTAGGCTGAAGGGCAGGAAAGGGGCCTGAGGGTTGCATAGGAGCCCCTCCTCCACTGTGATGGCGTTCCTGCAGGGCGGCCCTGGGTGGATGAAATGGGGAAGAGCTTCCCTGTCCTTTCCAACAGCCCAGCAGGACAAGTCTAGGCATTTTCTTGGAGCTGCTCACTTCCTGGCAACCATGTCGTGTGCGTTCCCAGAGTCTTGACTCCATCCCCAAAGAGAGGTCAGGATGGCCGGGAGGAAAGACAACCCCATGCTGCTGCGTTCTTTCCTGCAGGCTGCCAGCCAGGACAGCAGGGACCTGCCCCTCATGGGGGGCTTGGGTGGGGGAAAGAGGAGCAGAGGCCAGGGAAGATCTCTTCATGCTTCACTTCCTCGTACTCAGTGCCACCACACTAGCGTGCCCGCTGACAGGGGAATCATGAGGAGGTCACAGAGAAGGAGGTGAACCCTGGCCCAGGCAGCCCACGGGGAGAGCCCTTAGCACTAGGCTGTACACACAGTCCTGTCTGCCTCTACGCCAGACACGGCACATCCTCAGAAAGGGCAGACCTAGTGTGCGCTTCCTTCGCTTCACCCAGGGGCCTTTCTTCTCCCGGGATGAAAGTCAAGCAAGGAGAGAGGGGGCCTCTGGTCATCACCATCTCTTCACTTCTAGCCAGAGAAAGGTGTCACAGAGGAGGCCACATGTTCTGTACAGCTGGACGTGAGAGACACAGAAATGCTGGGTAAAGCCCAGTAGTGTCCCCGAAGCCCACAGGGGCTGAGGGACAGCCCCATCCGCACTGGGGCCAGCAAAGCAGTGCAGGCCTAGACAGCGTCACTGTTAGCACCTCGTGAATGTGCAGGGCAATTGTGAGGACAATGGCTTTTCGGGAACAACTGCAGAATTACTTGCTCATTCCATCCCCTTTCCCATGGTCCAATGCAGCCTCCTAGGTAGATGTCCCCACCTGGAGCAACACTCCTTAATGGGACCGAATGGGTGTTCCCATGAATATGGCACTTAGATGTCTTTTTAAATTAATTAACTGCCTTGGTAAAATTGGCCCCATATCAGTAATTAATCTGAGTAGCAGAAGCTAATTTTTTGAGACTTATTCCTCTAAATTTCATTTTTATGTAAATTTATATAACAGAAAATGAAAGCTTCTCCTCAGCATTGCTCTCACCTCGAAAATTGTCCTCCTTAAAGATTTGGTGTGTATCTTTTTTTCCCTCTGTCTCACTCTGTGCAACCTCACACACACTTATTCATTCATTCAGCAAATATGCGCTGATGTCTAGCGGGCAGGTGGGGACTCGGGACCTCTCCATGCCTCAGTATCTGGTCCACGACATGAGCATGAAGAACCCATTTCTCGCCTTGTCATGAGGACTAGATCGGTAAGAAGTACAAAAGAAGGCCTCCAATCATCAAACTTTAACCAAGCACAGGAGCAACGTGATTCTGGATTCTGGGGCCACAGCAGTGAAAGCTGTCATCTACTGAATGTCTCTCCGTACCACACACTGCACGCTCACCCGGAGCTACAAGCACCCACTGTGTGTCATTACCCCTAACTTACAGATGGGGACACTGAGGGTCAGAGGGGTTAGGCACTGCACAAAGTCACACCCAGGCCTGTCTGGCCCCAGAACCACACCCTTAACCCAGGCCCCAAATTCTGCCCCAAACTCCCTCTCATTTGGCCCAAGAGGCTTGAACTCAATTAAGCAGAAGCTGCCCTAAAAATCTCTCTTCTGTTGGGAGCTCCTACCAAACCTTTCCGCTGTTGGTTCTAAACTTTCCGAAAGGAAGCCATTCTCCTCCGGAGGAGACAGAAACACGGAGCTGACTGCCAGCTCTGCGCCCACCTGCTTTCGGCACCTGCCTCCCTTGAACTTTCGCCACGTTTACACCACAGGTGTTACCAGTTTGCCAGGCGCTGTGAAAAGCTAGTGGTTTTACCTGTGAATGTTTTGGATCCTGACCTGGATGAAACATAGTAACAACACCTCCTGACTGGGTGCTGAGAGGGATTATGATGTGCTGACTTGTGTGGGAATCTGTTCCATCCCACGCCTGTGATAACTGGGTGGGCATTGGCGGCTCACTGACCAGCAGGGCAGGCGCCCCTGACCGCTGCGCTGCACCAGGCCCGGACACACCCCCGCAGCCCCTCAGGAAGCACGGCTGGAAGGAGCTCACAGCTGCCGACACTATCAGCTGGACATTTAAAAATAAACTGAGCTGCTCACCCAAGCCATCTGCAACACACTGGCCTTTTGGGTTAAATCAGTTTGGGAAAGAATTTGTTTTTAATCGTACATTACTCTGCATATTTTATTCCAATAATATTTTCACATTTACCCTGACACTGTCTATAACCTTTATTTTCTCAGTATTTCTGTACTTTCTAGTTAAAATGTCTTTTTGAACTTACATAATAACCACAGAATCGACAGCTTTTAAAATAGGCACATCCTGACCCAACCTGAAACTTCATACGCTTACGTGATAACTATTCTGTGGGGAAAACCCATGACAAAATGCCCCTGGGAAAAGAGCACCCCCAGAAATCTGTGTTCACTTACTTTTAATGTGCAGAAAGGATTATCAACTTTCTTAAACTATTTTATGAGTGTAATTTTTTTAAGTAGACACCGTGGGCAACATCAAAGAACTCACTGCCTGCTATTCTAGGGGAAACATAACCCTTCCGAAGCACATTTCCTCTAGAACCGCTTTCGACACCACGCACCTGAAACTAATACAATACTGAATGTCAACTGCAATTGAAAAGTTAAAAAGTTAAAATGGTGTTTCAACAATGATGTGAGTCAGAATCCTTTCTCTTGACAGATCGAACAGGTGGAGGACTAATTATAATATTTTTGACAGTCAAGCAGGAGATTTCTGTATAATTTTGGCGTGTGTTTTAGTACTTCAGAATTAGCTTGAAATAAATTCCAGGAAATGATTTAAGAGCTAATGTGAGATTCTTAGATGAAAAATAATAATAACTTAAAAAAATAATACTCTGAAATTTATATCCTTTCCTTTATCATGTTAGTTTTCTGTGTTATATAATTAACTAAAACATTAAAGATTATTCCAGTAAATTCTGTTACAAGAACTTAAAAACACTGTGAGACAGCGGAGAAATCTTAGTTTCCAAAGTACTGATGTGGGCAAGTGCATCGCAAATGTTAAACGTGAAGCCAGTCAGGGTCGGACCCGGGTTAACAGCAGAAATGCAGAACCGGCCGTGCTTTGTTTGGGGCGAAGTTTCTGCTCCTAGACACGTTGCGTGAGGGCCATTGCTCTGTGGAGAACACCTCCTTCCTGCACTGATCCGCTCTTTGCTCTCCTGCCGAGGTACCAGATACACACCGGACTTCAGCACTCGGTCATCCGGCCCACACAGCCCAGCTGCCTCCCCCTGGACAATGCCACCCTGCCCCAGAAGCTGAAGGAGCTGGGCTACTCCACACACATGGTGGGCAAGTGGCACCTGGGATTTTACCGCAGAGAGTGCATGCCCACCAGGAGAGGGTTTGACACCTTCTTCGGCTCCCTCTTGGGAAGTGGTGACTACTACACTCACTACAAATGCGACGGCCCTGGGGTGTGCGGCTATGACCTCTATGAAAATGACCGTGTGGCCTGGGGCCACAACAGGGGCCTGTACTCTACGCACATGTACACGCAGAGGGTGCAGCAAATCCTGGCTTCCCAGGACCCCCAGAAGCCGCTGTTTTTATACCTCGCCTACCAGGCTGTCCACTCCCCGCTGCAAGCCCCCAGCAGGTACCTGGAGCGCTACAGGTCCATCGCGAATGTGAACAGGCGCAGGTACGCCGCCATGCTCTCCTGCCTGGACGAGGCAGTCCACAACGTGACCTTGGCTCTGAAGGCACACGGCTTCTACAACAACAGCATCCTCATCTACTCCTCGGACAACGGCGGCCAGCCCACTGCGGGAGGGAACAACTGGCCCCTCAGGGGCAGCAAAGGGACCTACTGGGAAGGGGGAATCCGGGCCGTGGGCTTCGTGCACAGCCCCCTTCTGAAAAACCGGGGGACAGTGTGCAAGGAGCTCGTGCACATCACCGACTGGTACCCCACGCTGATCGCGCTGGCCGAAGGACAGATTGACGAGGATGTTCACCTGGACGGCTACGACATCTGGGAGACCCTCAGTGAAGGCCTGCGTTCACCCCGGGAGGACATCCTGCACAACATCGACCCCATTTACACCAAGGCGAGGCACGGCTCCTGGGCGGCGGGCTACGGGATCTGGGACACGGCCATCCAGTCTGCCATCAGGGTGCGGCACTGGAAACTGCTCACAGGGAACCCTGGGTACAGCGACTGGGTCCCCCCTCAGGCCTTCAGCAACCTGGGCCCCAACCGGTGGCACAACGAACGGGTCACCTTGTCCACTGGCAAGAGCGTGTGGCTCTTCAACATCACGGCCGACCCCTATGAGAGGGTGGATCTCTCCAGCAGGTACCCCGGCATCGTGAGGCAGCTGCTCCGCCGGCTGTCGCAGTTCAACAAGACCGCAGTGCCCGTCAGGTACCCGCCCGGGGACCCCAGGAGCAACCCTCAGCTCAACGGGGGAGTCTGGGGGCCCTGGTACAAAGAGGAAAGCAAGAAAAAGAAGCCACGCAAACACAAAGCCAAGGGAAAGCAGAAGAAAAGGAAGATGAAGAGCAGACCGCAGGACGCGGGCACGGGCCCCCAGTGTGGTCAGGGGTCTCCCCGGGGTTGACACCAGCGTCCTGCTGCTGCTCCACATGATCAGACCTCAGTCTGTCACCTGTTTGCCACCCAAACAGCAGATGTGGCTCCACACGCCCCCCGCTCCTGTTCACGTGGACCGCCCGGCCGCCACCTGGGAGCCCTCTGCTCTTGGAGCTGCCCTCCCAGGAGGTCCGCTTCCCTCACTCCTTCGGGTGCCAAAGTCGTCCTGGGTTCAACCTTGGAGCGTCAGTCAGGGACCAAGCTCCCAGGGCCCCTCGCCTGCCGCAGCAGCCACGCTCGCCGGACAGCTGTGCCAGGGCAGCCTGACTAAAAACTGCCTTTGAGGAAAGTCAAAGGTGGATTCACTTTAAGCCTCAAAAAACACATGTTCCCAGTGAATTCTGTGTGCCAACTACTCTCCTCCCTGTGTCCTCTCCTCTCCGGAACGCCAGAAGTCTTTCTCCCGCGGAGCAGCCCACCCATCACATGGGAGGGGACAGCCCGTGAGAAAGCCACCTACGCAGCGAATGTCATTGTTCGCTAAACACCTTCCCAGAGGACGATTCAGCACAAACCACATAATTTATTTTTACAGAAAATATACTAATTATTCTGTTTTTATAAAATGCTATACAAGTGATTTTAATTATTTTTATTTTCTACATATCATTAGAAGAATTTTATTTCATATCTTCAAGATTCCCAAGCACTGTGATACTGTAAATTACTGCTACACTGTGTGAATTCATAGAATATAGAAAGTAAATTATGCGGGAAAAATGGTAATTATCATTTTTCAATCATTATTTTGAACGAAGATGAATGTATTCCATACAAATTACTGGGAAATTCAGTATTTGAACAGTGTTGAGAGACACCTTTATTGTTTCTATCATTAACACCTTATTTATGTATCTTAATTATTAAAGTGATTTATTTTATGGCACTAGCAAACTCACTGTGGCTTTTCTGATCTGACTTCAAGATAATACATTATTCATCTTAACAAATAAAAATCTTTACAAGTAGGCAACTGAGGCATGATTTGCTAACAAACACAGTAACATGGACTTGTACAAGTAGATATTTCCATGTGGTTACTGAGTGGAGAAAAATGTTCTCGTTAATATAACGCTTACAATGACCCTGCTCTTACACACGGGGACACAGGAGGGAGACACCTGCACTAGTTCGGATCCAGTGTGACTGTCACTGCAAACTCCAGTGTGACTGTCACTGTCTGAGCAGCAAGGTCTGTGATGAAGCGTGGGCAGTGTGGCATGGCTCCTGCAGCCCTGGAGTTTCCTCTGAAGGACCCTCTCCTGACACAGAGGCCACTGGAAAGATCACAAGAGCTACACCTGACACTGAAGTGATGGCATGCTGAAGTGCACATGGTGGTCTGGCGCCGACGGTCAGACACACACGGACCAGACCGCCCGGGGCCATCCCCCACAGTTTACACAGACCAACAGGAGGGCCTGTAACCATTACTGAGTTACTTTGAACCAAATGATTAAAATTTTCACTTAAACACTTCACTTTTACAATACATATTTCCATTTCGTTATGTAGGATGAGTATGCTTTCCTGAGTTTGTCTTTTGCCAACTGTAGGTTTAAGTGGGTCTTAACAACCAAAGGCGGGTGACTTACAATAGATGGGGTCTTACCATTCAAGCTGTTGCATTAAAAAAGAGTTCTAAGGGAATACCAGTTCAGGAAATGTTGAGTTAAACAAAGTGAAAGGGGTGGCTTTAATGCAGACTTACAATTTTAAAATCCTAGTTTTTCCTTTAAATCTCTAATAGAGGGAAGTTTTTAATAGTCTTTTCGACTTTATTTCAGCATAAAACCGTTGTCTATAGCACATTGCACAGGACTAGGCAAAATGTGGAAGACTTTGAAAGTTGCTAGTTAAATACAGAACCTTCTAGAAGCCCCTAGCAAGACAAAAAAAAAGGAGTGAAGAGGCAAATTAGGATGGTGAAAATTAACCCACATGTGAACCCGGGGGATATGATGTAACACGATGTGATTTTACATTCTCCATCAATGGCTATCACTCTGTCAACAAAAATAAAGGGACTCGCACTTTTTTATCTGGAAAAGAATGCTGTTCACTGTTTGCAGAGTAGCAGCCACCTACCTGTGTGTGCACTGGGTAGGCAGGGGCTTAAGAGAAACCTGTGCCTTGCCCTTCAGTGGGGAAAATCTACTATAGTCATCATGTGGAAACGATGAGCAAAGGTGTTTCCATCATTGGGTGTCACAAGGTGTCCAGGAGGAAAACGCCCTACCCAGGGAACACTGGCAAGATCGTGCTTACAGGGTCACCCTCCTAACGGCAGTCCTCAGCTGCATGTCCAGAGCCACCCAGGGTGCTTTTCTGTGTAAACGTCACTCCTACATCCCTGACCCTCTAGTGGTAACAGAAGAAACCCCACAGTTGAAAAAGGATCACAGTGGCTTGTCCAGAAAATAATCCGTGGACACAGCTCAGTGTCTTGGATGAGAAAGGACACATGTTTTATCAAATGAAAAACAGACAGAACTCTTGGTGCCCTGAGGCCATGAGAGCAGCCACAGCGGCCTGCCAGGCCCGGCCCCAGAACTCAGTCCATCTGTTCTTACGCACTCTTTCCTAACTCTCCAAACACGGAGGGACTGTTACAGCCTTGTGGGCTGGGCCTTTTTAAAAAATCTTAACTATGAAGGACACACCGTGCCACTGACAGCTGAACGAGCACACAGCTGATACATTTCTGCATTTGATGTCCGGGTACGTGAATGTGGCATCAGGATTTAGGCCTTCCGCATTCTTCGCACAGGATTCTTGAGCACACAGATCGTGAGTTTGTTGGTAGCGATCAGAATATGTTGTTGGCAGGAACAGCCCGGCTTACCAAAAGTAGCAAACAAAACTCTTAGGTCATAAATGAACGACTTCATTGTTTCCTCTTGTGAATTACTGTGAATTCATTCAACAAATATTTATTAAACACTCCGACCGGTGTCGTGGGTGCCTGAGACACACTGGGGAACAAAATGCAGGTCACGCTACGGCCACATCGGTCAGCTGTCAGTAACAAACGTGACCACTGAGGACCAGCAGACCAGGCTAAGGGGAGCAGTCGGTCAGCATCAGTGTATCCATCCGTGCACCATTTGTTACGTTCCACACGGAACCGCACCCGGTGGCTGTGCTGACAGAACATGGGACGGGGCCCCCTCAGGCGGCTGCATTCTCCTGGGAGCTGCAGCCATAAATCACATGACCAAACCCCTCCTCTTCCACCCTTCTTCCCTGCTGGGTCTCCCTCCATGGCACTTATCTCCTGTTAAGATATAATGTTCCATATTCTACTTACCGTCGTTTGTCTCCTCGGTCCATCTGTTCTTACGCACTCTTAACCACTAGAGCATGTGCTTTTAGAAAAGTGACTTACTCTGCTCTCTGTTAACAAACAGTATGTAAAACAGTGCCCAGCTCATTGTCAGCATCCAATATTTATTTTCTGAATGAATAAAATAATCACATACGTCCTTGTGTTCACCTACATTTTCTTGGATCTCTACTTCCCATTTCCTGTATAGGGATTTCACTGTTGAAAATAGAACTAACCATTCTTATACCTTTCCTCATAATAATAGCAATGATGCAAAATGCAGAAATTTCTAGCACATAAAAAACCAACTCTAATGTGTATTTAAACGAACAATATGTTACAGCAATGCCAAGCAAAAACCATGCTAAACTGAGAGCAAATTTTATTGTATTACCTAGCAGAGTAAAATGATTATTCTAACACCACTTTGAATATTACAGAACACATTCAATGAGAGTTTTCGGAAAGGAGAGGAAAACTTAAATTGTGAATAATTTTTGTAGCAAGTTGTGAAGAGAAAAAGCAAGGCAAATACGCCTCAACGTTGTCGTGGAGTAATGAGGCCCCTGGACTGTACCTCACACCCCCGGGTATTTTATCACAAAGCTCCCCAGTGTGGCAGAGCGGGACTCTTCTCCTTGACAGGTGTGTCCCCCTGGCCTCAGCATCTCTGTGAAGCCCGTGGACTCACACAATGGTGGGACAATGCCTGAGCTCAGAACACCCAGACGTCCCTAGGAGTCATGAGGACATGGCTGCGTTTCCCTATCTTTCCATTTGTATCTCTGATTTGAGCTCTCCTTCCTCAGACTTACCACAATCCTATGATAGTCTTTGTCAACTGGCTGAGGCAGTTTTATATAAAATCAATCCGGACAAATGAAAAGCAGCAAGAAAACAAAAGGCCCGTCAGAATGCTGGTGTGTTCACTCTATAGAAATTCTTCAGCAGAGAATTACTAGCGGGCAGCATTTAGCTCACAAATCAAATGAAAGTGAAATTTGGTTTTCATAATAAAAATCCCAACACCATTTTCAGTAGGACTTACATTAATCTCTCTAGACACAACACTGCCAGAATCACAGTTCCTTCAGCTTTGCCAGTGCTGAATAGCGGGGAATGCTTTCAACTGATGTCCTAAATCTGAACAACTCTGAGAAAGAACTGTTTTATCACTCAAGTTAAAAAAACACCTGGTTTCATTTAGTATCTGAAACTGTATTTTCATGTTACATCACCAGAACCCCCAGAGGCTCCTTTTCACCCAGAGTCCCCTTCTGTCTCTAACACATGTCCTATACACGCTTCTCTGTGGTCAGGCGCCCTGACTGGAATGACGAATCTCTGTGGGTCCGAGGAGGCAGGGATCACAAGCAGCAATATCCACACTATTTCCTACTATACATCTGACTTCACTGCAGCAAACACAGGGGCTCAGTACATGCCCCCTCAACATGAGCAGCCTTGGCCCCAACCGTGTCGAGAGACAGGCACTGGGAGAACAGCGGCTACAAGACAGCACGTGGCACAGAACAGCCGGACTGTGCTCCCTGGCTGGCACAAGTGGAAAAATGGTGCGCACTTCCCACAGTGCTCCTCACATACTCAGAAATAGTGCCATGATAAAATCACTTTAATTCTACTACTTTATTCTTTAAAGCAGAACAAATATATCCCAAGTATTCTGAAGAAAGATTCTGGCATGTCCATGTCATGTAAAAAGTCTCGTGAGCATAACAAACCTTTTTGTTACTGCTTTTAATGATGGATAATTAACACTCGAACTATGGTATCTCCCTCAGTTTGCTCTGATGGGGGAATCCCCCACTGCAGCTGCGTGGGGTGGGAGCACGGGAACGACTCCCCCAGGTAGGGAGCATTCAATCCCTCGGGTCTGGCATCTGTGTTGGGTACAGAGGGCCCCAGGGAGGTAAAGGGAAGTCAATGCAGAATTGTTTACCTAACATTATCCACCAGAGGGCGCACAGACAGTCAAAAAGAATACAGGCGACAACTAAGGTTGACCATTCAGGGAAAGAGCTTTCTCCCCAGGCTTCCAGTATCGTTAAAAGAACATTTCCTAAGTGGCACCAGCCCTCTTTCACAGAAACAAAACGTCATAAAAAAGCACAATCATCTTGAACAGTGGCTCTGTAGCTATATTAATATTTTGAATCAGGCCTTTCATCATCACAAAGCATGAAGAAAATAGGAATCAAACCTTTACTTCATACATTAGTAGTCAAATGCATACATAATGCATGTTTAAATTAGTTTTCTCTTTGCACAGTGAATGCAAACCAGATGAGAAAAAAGCCCCTATTTTTACAATGTGTAGCCTCATTTAATCGAGGCAGACGTGACTAGGAGAGAAGTAGGTGCCGAAAGATGGCAAAGTTCACCTAAACCAAAGAGAAGTTAAAGCATCCCCGAGGGAATAAAGCCAGAGCCTGCTCCTCAGGTGCTGCCTCAGGCGTCTCCTGCACAGGAGGGACCCCAGGGCTCAGAGCTGACTCCCACAGACCCACGCCTCTGAGAAGGAACAGGGACCGTGGTACGGTTTACAAGGCCAATACTGAAAGTGTCCCTGATGGGATGTATTTCTGCATCCCCTTTTCCCCACAGTATCTCAAAGCTTCTAGTTCCATTTTCGCCTCTGTCACTCAGTAAACGTGACACTGTCTTCAATGGTGACCATTCTGTTATGAAACGTAATTATTTCAATGTCCTGACAGCTGCTGGCATTCTTTACAGATCTGTAAATATTGGCAAACTCTTTTGCAACATATACACACACACATAGGTATACAGAAGAGTTTGTGATATACAGGTACACAAAGGGTGCTGGAAAATGTTATATATATGCTCATATATTTATTCATGTATTTAAACATATAGGTGCTTCTATATTTATGTGGGAGGACCATATAGGTAGCTCACAGGCATATAACACCGCAGGCCAGGCTCCACTTTAGGTGCTTTCTGTAGGTTCACTAATTCTCCCAACAACCCTGTGCAGTAATGCTCCTACCATCCCCATTCTGGTGAAGTGAAAACTGAGGGACTGGCCCACATCACACATGCTGGCGGTCCAGGTCTGGTTAAGCCCAGACAGTCCAGATCCAACACTCCTCACTCCTTTCAGAGAACATAGTAGGGTCACCATTTCCTCTCTAAATGCGGAGTGGACTTGGGAAAAGGCAGCTGCCAGCCGACACACACACACACTGAGCAGAGGCCCTGGGACACCTGCCCAGGGGAGGACGCAGTACACGTGAGAATCCCATGCACTTTAGGAAGTCCGCAAAAAAAAAAAGTGCGTCCTGTCCATCCAGTTCGCCAACGTGCAGCAGACATTTCTTCACACATTCATGGGAACTGCAGACCTGAGAGTCCTCAGAAATTCTCTGCATAGGATGGTCTTCACCTGTCCAAATGCCCACCTGTCTGATTCAGTCACCGCCCCCATTTTCCTTACAAATCCCCCTGCCCTTCAGAGCCTAAACCCTCCCCCTTCCATCTCAGCTCCTGCAGAACATCTGTGGGCACCTGTCATGGGCAAGCAAGCGTCTCCTGTCACGGACCTGCCACTCCTGCCTCAGCTGTGAGTCTCTAATCGTCTTTGGAATACTTATCTGTAACTGGATTAAAAACTATGTTACGACCATCTTTTCCTTCTTTCTATAACCTGTGGAATGTTGTAAAGTGGTTTGCACACAGAATAAATATTTCTTAAATAATTACTAGCAATAATAATGTGCTATCTTGGCTCTTCCAGTTTAGATCTGGGTCTCTCTGCACAAGTAACTATCTTCCCTTTGTATTCATAGGGGTCAAAAACTCACCTTCTCCATTCTTTTAGGTAGTTGTGGAGGGATACATTCTGTTAAAGAAACTTGCTTGAATTTGTAAACCTTCTGAAGGAAACTCTTGTGATACAAAAAGCTCTTACTTCAGAGTATAGTTCCGATACTATTAATACTTTAGCTATTAGTAGTTTTATCCTAATAATCAGTATAAAATTGTGTACTTTTATAAAGCACTAAAAGATATTTAATAAATATTTAACAGGTAAATAAATGATGTTAAAGTTATGGCCTTAAAACTATTTAACTATGAGATTTCTTATTATTAGGTTAATAACGAGTGAGCTGTCTAACATCAAAGATAGTTATTATATTTTATTTTAATGGAATATTACCACAACATGTTTCAATTCTGATCAGGAGCATTAAACATTTCTCAGTTTATTTTTTTGGCTCCAAAACATATAGGTAAAGGTTCTGAAGGAAGTATTTCAAAACCACATTTAGGAATAATCCAAAAACTAAGCCACAAAAAAGAAAATCACTATAAAGAAAAAAGCAAGTAAAAACTTTTTAGCATGCTATGTCTAAATACTTTTTAATCAGATTACTAAACAACTATATAAGGCCCAGGGTATTCACTCTTGAAAATGCTCTGAAATTTAGGAATATACTAAAAACAGAAGGTAGTTTAAGAGTATGGTAGTTTAATTGACATTATAACAGGCATCTGAGAGTGGTACTGTATCTTCTCACTGGTTTACACCCAGCAGCCTGAGCCTTGTACCAAGTAACTGCAGACAGGGAAGGCAGGATGGTAAAATGATTTGCTAAGTAAAGCCAATCTTGAGTGATTCTCAGAGGAATTCACTGCTTCTCAACATGCACATCAACCTTGTCAAGTCACCATCATTCAAAATACACCTAAGGAAAGCACAGAACTTCTGTGAAGAAATGTCCCCTTCAACCTTGAGATGCCATGTCTGCCTCACCAAGGAAAATGAAATTTTTAAAAAATAAAACTAAAACTGAACTAGAGACATTATCGTTCTAAACTCTTGTGTAAAGCAAATATTTACATTGCATTTAACATTATGACTTGTTCACATGTCCAGAATGTGAGGAGCTTGTTGGCTCACGAACCCCTGAATGCAGCTCCCACACCCCTGGATCCCCAAACAAGACACGATGGCCACCTTCCTGGGTTTTTTAATGGTACTTTTTCTTCTTTTTGAACTGAGACAAAAAATGAGGGAAAGTGGGCAAATAAGATGATGAATAAAAGGAAGCAAAAGTAGCAATAAAGGACAATAAGTGATAAGGGGACTAAATACATTTTATCCACATGAAAAGCCTATTTTTTATAGAGTTTAAAAACAAAGATTCTGCCCTGGCTGGTGTGGCTCAATGGACTGAGTGCTGGCCTGCTAACCAAAGGGTCGCTGGTTCGATTCCCAGTCAGGGCACATGCCTGGGTTGCAGGCCAGGTCCCCAGTAGGGGGCACACGAGAGTCAGCCACACACTGATGTTTCTATCCCTCTCTTTCACCCTCCCTTCCCCACTCTCTAAAAATAAATAAATAAAATCTTTTAAAAAGTAAATAAAAGTAAACAATAAAAAAATGATTCTTTAGAGACACTGTTGGTCCACAGAAACTTTCCCCACATTCCTTTGTGAGGCCTGAATCAATTATCCTGAGATATTATTCTTACATTACACACTTGGGTCCAGAGAAACACTTATTTTCAAACTTCATCCAATGCCATAAACATCCTTGAATTTTAGTGTTTTTGTTCTCAAACCAACGGACACTCTGTGCTCTCCTCTTGGAGAGTGGCCAAGGCACCCAAGGCACTTTCCTCTTGAGAGAGTGGCCATGCCTTCCCTTTTCCTCCACAGGGTCTTGTATCTCAGCCAGGATGACTCAAACCAACGGACAGTCTGAGCACCAGATGTGTGTTGGGGGCTATGCCTCGGGTCAGAAGATACACAAGGCTATGCAACCTGAGTTTGAGCTCAGGTTTGCTCTTTCTGGCCTGCAACCTGGGACAAACCCTCTACATGCTCTCGATCCTACTTTTCTCATCTGTGAGTTGGGGTATCATCTACCCTGTAGATGTCAATGGATGAAGGTCAGATATATATAAATGGTCTTGTCCATTGGAAAACACTAAGCAAGTAGGTATTATTATCACATCTCTAGTACCATAGAATATGCCTTGTTTACTGTTTTTAAGTTCTTCATCTCCCTGCTACAATGCAGACAGCAGGTAACAAATAACAGGTGCATGATTGCATTAGGGAGGAGCACATAGCCATGGGGAGCTACCTCACTAGAGAGAACAGAGTGAGCCCAAGCTTAGGGAACGCCCCACCCCCAGGCCCCTCTGGAGACTGCTGCCCTAGCTGGCTCCAGGGGCTGATTTGGACATGGGCCATGTTCCCTGAAGGCCACAGGTGCACAGAGCCAGCTAGCACAGAGAAAGACATTTAGCTCTTGTGTGCAGACTTAGTTCAACACTGGCAGAGTATTTCTGGGACTTTGCTGCACTCCGGTAGAGGAATAAGGAATAAAATATGGCGCCTTCTCTGCCCCATTCACTCACTTGTTCATTCATTCACTGAATAAAATTTGTGCTATTATCAAGTTACTGTTAGGCTGGGTCTACTCTAGCTGTTAGGGAACCTGGACATCTGAACAGTGGCTGATCCTATCTTTTAGATAATCAGATTCATTTACTGTTACCAAGTTAAATTCTACAACCCAGAGGCCAGGAAGTCTGAAGCCCAAGGATGAGAAAGGACGGGATCTGAGGCCACTCAGGGCAGAACTAAAGGGCAGCCATGTTTCCACATGTCACTGCACCTCTGGGATCGATGACCCCATTTGTGAGCGTGGGGATGTGGCCTTGTAGCCTGGATGATTCCATGTGGGTGGCGCTTTCTAAATATGTGCACAAATTCCTTCTAAGAGTGGAGCCTAGCTCCCCTCCCTTCAGTGTGGACAGAGTGACTCACTAAAGCAAGGACATGTATAAGTGACAGAGTAGGTCGTAAAAGGCATGGCTGCTTCCCTCGCTCACTCAGGGATTCACAATTTGGGCAGAAGCCAGAGGTCACAGCCAGCAGCCCTGTGGGGAGTCTGCCCACCCAAAGCCCCTGGCTGAACCCTGTCAAAAGCACAGCCTTGCCTCAGAGCCAGGAGCCCTGGCTGGCATCTGAGTGTGGTGTCCAGAAACCCTGTGCTGGAAATATCCAGCGAAGTCCCTTCTGGTTCCCTGACTTTCAAAATCTTCGTTAGGTCATAAACATTTGTTGTCTGAAGCTGCTAAAGTCTGGGGGTTATTTGTTAGGAAGAAGTACACAGCTAATACAATGGCCCTGACAGAAATCCATGTTCTATAGTGAAAAATACCATAAATGAATAATGAGTAATAACTTCCTATCTTGACAAAGAATTTGGGACATTTGTAGGAGCTTTCGCCTTCAGGACCACTGCAGACTAAAACAGAAATGGTAAAATTCTGTTAGAAACACTAAGAAAAAAAAACAGACCCTATAACGTGACCCTAGTCTGGCTTTGACAGCGCAGGCATGCTCGTTGTCCTGCAACTTTTTATGAGCCCGCCTAGCACTCAGTACATACTTGTTGAATGACAGGTGATGGAAAACGGCAAGGAGAAGTGCGGGTCTGGGAAGAAAGTGGACGCTAATGCCAGACACCATGATAAAGATGTCACACGAATAAACACAGAAGTACTCGTCTCATTAAAGACGACCGATAGGGCAGTATCCACTGCCTAATCTAATTTAGAAAGAGGGGAAATATAGGAAAAGAGCCTGATGGAGATGAAATGCTCCAGGCACAGCAGAAACATTAATTATATGAACCCAGGTGCTCCTAGAAAGTGTACCTCAGTGTCTCAAATAGAAGATTTTCCCCTAAGCTATGTGACTTTCCACAAAAAGAAAAAAACTCAGCAAAAAAGTGTGAATTCATGAACTGCGATTTTAACCAGTGTTTATTTAAAACCACTTATGTTCAAAACCATTACATGAGTAAGACCTGCGTGCTTACATTCTCTTTAATGTCACCAATATAACTTCATATTATTTTTAAAAGGTTTGTCCTTTATCTCAGCATACTGAGCTAAAGCTACAAATGAAAATATAGGAGTGGTGACAAATTAAAATTTAAAGATGTTGAAATATTTATTAGTTGTATTCACAAATGGTTTACTAAAACTATGTAGTTCAGTAACTTGTAAGTATGTATTCCATTAAAAGTCACTGATTTGAGCCAGAGTGCACTGCTAGCATTCTGAAGGCAAAGACTTGGGCTCAGACACAGACCCAGGGATGTCTTCGTACGGCCTTCTGCTTGCACCACCACTGGAGTGCAAGTGGTCCTCCTTCCTGTCAGGACGAAATGCACCTGCACCAAAGGCCTTGAAAACAGTTCCAACGTTGTTTTCTACATGCGCCTATCTGATTCTTGAATTATGCCTTTTTACCTAAACAATAATGGCAATTAAAATTTCTCAGAAAATGACAAATACAGTATGGTTTAACTTACATGTGGCATCTAAAGACCAAAATAAACGAACAACCAACACAGAAACAGACTCACAGATACAGAGAAAGGATTGATGGCTGCCAGATGGAAGGGGTAGGGAGGGGGGTGAAAGGGGGAAGGGAGTTAAGAAGTACAAATTGCCAGTTATAAAAACAGTCACAGGGACATAAAGTACAGCATAGGAAATAGAGTCAATAATATTGTGATAACTGTGTCTGACTTCGGGTCGACACTAGATTTACTGGGGCGATACTTTGGAAGTTATGTAAATGTCTA
Source organism: Micronycteris hirsuta (assembly GCA_004026765.1). NCBI lineage: Eukaryota > Metazoa > Chordata > Mammalia > Chiroptera > Phyllostomidae > Micronycteris > Micronycteris hirsuta. Next base: position 29,712 of record PVJI01003697.1, on the reverse strand, counting down.
ATCACTATGTTGCATACCTGAAACTAATATAATATTGCACATGAACTGTAATTTAAAAATAAATTTAAAAAAGACAAAATTTGTAAAACATGATAATTTACTAAAAAAAAACAAAACTGAACTACTCCTTGTACAAAAACACCAAGCACACACATCTGATGCACCTGCTTCTGCTCCTTCACAAGCTGCGCCTACCAGGCACCCACGGCACACGGGCTGCATCCCCAGAGTGACTTTCAAACAACTGCCCAGCGCCCCCAGCTCCTCTCCTTGCCACCCCCTGGCTGACCTTCACTGTCTCTGGTCCCCTTGCTGCTCAGTGGGATGTGCCGACTGGCTGCCGTCTCACTCCCAGACCTCGGCTGCTTTCCCGCCCTCCGGGTCACAGCCCATCCTCCTGAGGCTGTCTCAGATCACACACTGACTCCATGGTCCCTCTGCCACCCCACCCTACTTAGAGCTGGTCCCGGGGGCCTGGTCCCCAAGGAGGCGCAGATGCGCACACATGAAGCCTCGCTGCCACGGCGTGCACACTGCTGCTGGACATGCCGGAAGAGACCGGGCCTTCCCCCGCCCCCAATGCCCTGTGTGCCTCTCTGAGGAGACGCTGTTTCTGGAAGTGCTGTCCTCACACCTCTCACGCCGGTCCTTACTCCCAGTGCACCCCAGAGCTGGCCTAACTGCAGCTGCACCCTCAGGTCTCCGCACACCTTTCTCATGACAGGAGAAGCCACAAAGGAACAGCAGGAGTTGGCAGCAGGCACTCAGTGCTGGACGTCGCCGCTCCCTGACAGACACTAATGCCAGCATGCGGCACACTGACTGAGCCACGACGGGTGGACCTCACGGCAGAACCCTCGGGCCTCGATTTCAAACACCTGACCACTGCCGGAGGGAAAAGACAAAACGCAGGGACTCAGATCACTATTTCCCAGCTGACAGAAGCCTGCCCAAGGGTCTGCACATGGCCACTCAACGGCCTGCTCCCAGGCTCCTCGGGCGTACGGAGCCTCAGGGTAGGAGCGAGGCCTGGAAGATGCTGCTGCTCTGCTCACCAGTTCCTTCCACAACAGAGCTCCTGCCCTGAGCGCAACCTTCCTCAGGAAGACAGAGAAACCTCTGTGGAGGAGGCCTGGCAGGCAGTGCTCCATGCCCCCGTGACAACACTGGGCTGGGGAGGAGGGGGCTAGAGGAGCGGGGTGAGGGGGAGCATGGGGCCAGAGGCCAGAATGCCTCAAAGGAGAGGAAACTGTGAGAGGGGTGGCAGAGTTTCTGGCCACGGGAATCATGCATGCAAACTCTGGGGAGAAGGGCCCACTTGCAGGGTTCAAGGAACAGAAAAGGACCAGAGCACCTGCAGCAGAGAAAGAATGGAGAAAAGTGCTTGGGAATTGCTCCAGATAGCAGGCCAGAGGCCCGTCACAGAGGCCCCTGTGCACTGCAGTAAGGCTGAGCTGTGGTTTCTGCAAGTGCCGTGGGAGCCGTCTCGGGGAGATTGAACCATCAGTCCCCGGTTTTCACTTCCGGTGGTGCAATTACATGTTCACACCGGTGGCCACGTCTCTGTGGCAGAGTGTGTCCCTGGGGTAGAGTGTACCCCCTCACACCACTGACACAGACGACTTGCGCCGGTCCACAGCATCTTAGTGACTGTGACACGGGCCGCGGCCTTCAGCTTACTCACATGGCCATCTTGCTCCTGGAGCTGCCTGGGTACCATGGGAAGAGCTGGCTGCAGGCAGGCACTTCCCCTTCAGCCGCGGCCCAGGATAAGATTCATGGGCAAAGCAGAGCCCGTCCTGCGGCCTGGAGCAGAGCCGCCCCGGGGGACTGGTGGGCAGGAAAAATGAATGCTTGGCACTATAAACTACTGAGATGCCTTGTTGCAGCAAGAGCTGAGGAATTTCCACTGGAGGGCTTAAATCACAGGAATGCAGTGATCTGAGTGATGTCTGTAAAGGTCCACTCTGACAGCTGTTCAGAGTACAAGGAGGGAACAGGTCAGGGTGGAGGCCACTGCAGGAACCGGATGAGAGATGCTGGCCACTTAGACCAGGTGGGAGTCCAGGGAATCGGGGTGGGGGTGGTGTCGACAGGATTTGGAGATGAACAGCCTGTGAGCTGTGAGATAAAGAAATGAGTGACAACGTTGTCTTATAGCAATTTTATCATCCAGCTTGTTGTTTTATTCAGCCCACCAGACCAGCCTACGTTTCTGAGCATAAAATCAGCACATAAAGCATGTTTTTGTCAACTGCCATATAGCCAGGGACACAGTTGCTATAGCAGCGAGGATTCTCTGTGGGCATCCAGGTGGAAACAAGCCGCCTTGAAGAATCCTGGAGCTGGAGAGGGAGGCTTTCTCCATACCACGCGGTGCCCTCAGAACTGCCTTTTGGTTTTTCACAGGAATATCGGCATCAGGGTGCTATGCCTGGTGCATGCTGACCTTTTTTGAAAGCAACTCTTGTTTTTTCATTTTGGGTCTGTAGAGTGTGCTAAGGATTTCACAGGTGCTGCTGTTCCACCAGAATCACTGTGTCGGAAGTCAGGGCATTTCTTCCTCAGCCAATGGCCGCTGTCCTTGCAGTCCAGGGATGGGTGGTGCAGGACAATGAACACGTCTCACTCACAGCTAGCGCCCTTGCCCCAAATGTGTACCTTCTCTCTTAAGTGAGAAAACTAAGTCGGACACTGCCAGAGCCTCGGGACCACCCAGCCTCCCCCCACCATTCCTCCTTCAAGCTTAGCACCAAATGACACCTGCGCTCTCTCCCAATGGCTCTTGCTGGCCTTTGTACCCTAAAACCAAGACTCCCTTGTAAGGTGCACCCAGCTCAGAAACCCTTGTGTAAACCCTTGTCAGCAGGAATGTAAATGGGTACCTTTGCATGCATTGGCTACTATAAAAAGTGGAGATTCCTAAAAAAATTGAAAACAGAACCACCATATGACTTAGCAATCCAACTTTTCATATCTATCCAATGGAAATGAAATCAGTACCTTGAAAAACAGCTACACCCCCATGGTCAATATAGCATTTTCACGAATGGGTGAATGGATAAAGAAAATGTGGTACATATACACAATGGAATTATTACGTCTTTAAAAAGAAGGAAATTTTGTCACTGGCAACAACATAGATGAACCAGAAGGGTATTGTCCTAAATGAAATGAGCAAACACAGGAAGACAAATACTACATGATCTAATTCATATGTGAAATTCAAAATAGTGAAACTCTTAGAAGCAAAGAACAGAAAGGCTGCACTGGGGGGCAGGGGAGATGGGGAGATGCTGCTCACAGTACAGAATCTCAGGCACGCAGGGTGAGTAAGTCCCGGAGGTCCAATGTGCAGCACCGGTGACTACAGTTATTAATACTGTGTTGTATACTTGAAGTTTGCTAACAGAGTAGAGCTTAAAGGACCTCACCACAAAAAAATGATAACTATGAGGTGATAAACATGTAAATTAACTTGATTACAATCATCATTTCATCATTTGACATATATAAAATCATTTCACATGTCAAAATATATCAAAAGACCATGCTGTCCACCATAAACATGTACAATCTTTGTGTGTTGACTATACCTCAGTAAAGGTGGAGGGGAAGTACCCCCCGCCCAAAGCTCTTGCCCACCAATGACAGACGGAGAAAGAACCTTCCCTACATTTGTGATCCCCTCATTGCTCCCATAAAAGCTTCAGCCTCTAGCTCCTCCCAAGATCCGGGGACACATTATCTCACAGCTCCCCTGTCTGCGTGCACCCAGAACCACCTCTGGTGCTGCTCTGTCTGCTGTGTCCCCAGGTGTCCTGGAGAGGCTGTGCACTCCTTCTCCCCGAGGCCAGAATGCATGGGACAAGCAGGTGCCACCACACTGATGACTTCCTTTTTCTATTTCCAACATCGACCACACAGCATAGCAAGTTAAGTATTGTGCTTTTTACCTGGGAACATTATGACCTGCAGAGCCAAATAAAGTTTCTGAATGCCTGATGTCCACCTGTCAGCCAGGGCGGGAGCTGGTCTGGCAGACCATAGTGAAGAACTAGCCTCTAAGGCTCACAGCTATTCATAACAGACAGCCAAACATTCATGAAAATTGTTAAAAGTCCCAAGAAGCTCAAGAGTACTCAAAATAAATTGCATTTTGGCACAAACTGTTTAAGGAGAAATCTTAGGGAAGAGATTAGAATTGCTTGCAATCTGTAGGAGGACTACATTTCCTGCATTTTAAGAAGAAATCGCACAAATCTTCAAGACAGATTTACCGTCTGCAGTTTCGATGCAGCCAGTAAGCGCTAGGTAAATGAGATGCCTCACCGGTGAGAAAGCTATCACTTATTTTTATCTCCTTTTTGAGTTCAAACATGTTATCATAGGACAATTAAATCTGAATTTGGAGATGCTGAGCAGGCCCACCACCTGCATGATGCAATCACCCTCTGCAGGGAAAAGACTCTGCCTCATGTTAAATCCCTCCTGATTCTCTTTCCTTCCTGCTCGGGGACACATGGACCACTGCGTCTCTCCTGTTGCATTAGTGCTCACAAAGGACAGGCAGCCCTAAATGCCTTGTCTAAAACTGCAAGAATCCAGGTAAACTAAAGGACTAATGCCACATTAGTCCTTTCAAGACAGCCTAAGACTCTCTGGAGACAATTCTATTCAGCCAGCACTTCAAGGGTCCATTATTGCTAGATCTTGGATGGGAGAGAAGAGATGGATTCTTCAACATCTCTTGAGAAGGTCAAACTATATTTGTCCAATGTTGTCTTGAGATAAACATTTGAGAAGTCAGGAAGTGTAAAGTTCCATTATTACTTCCTATAGGACTCTGAGTATCCGTCGCTTCCTGGGTGACCAGTCTGTGTCCTCTTCCCTGAGGAGGTCAGGATGAAAGAGGGGAAGGAGGTGCCAACACCTTCAGCTTAGTCTTGATTCTCAACACACAGCACTGAGTACACTGTGCCGACATAGCAGAGAAGGGGATAAAGCCTTCTACTGTAGAAAATAAAAGATTTAGTCATAAATTTGTTTAAATGCTCTTGAAATCAATGTACATATTTAGAAAAATGTTTTAAAACGTACAAAATACACAGAAAACATACACAATATACATAATAAATAAATGCACACACTACATAATATACATACATAATACACACAAACATATTAAACATAAAAATGCATGAATAATATATATAACACATACATAACGCACACAAAATACATAAGCAATACATGCATGGCCTGTATCTTCAGCTGCCTTCTCAGATGTGTCTACTCAGCCCCTTTACCCCGACATGTTCCAACCAAACCCCGTGCTCCCCCCATGAACAAAGTCTTCCGAGTCCCCTACTCCACACGCACTTCGCCTGGTCAGCCAAGCCCAAATGCAGCAGGCCCTGTGTTCCTCTGTCCCGCACCCCCATTGGCCAGTCACTGAATAGGTCACAAATCCTGCCTGTAACAATCTCTCAAATTGATTCTTTCTTTCTCATTTCCACAGTCATTGCTAGGCCTTTACTACTGTCTCTCATCTGGATTACAAAGGAACCTCCTGAATGGATCCTCCTATCTCCCCCAACTCTGCCTGGCCCAGCTGCCAGAACTGCCCCGCAGAAACAGTTATCTGATGGTATCATTCACCGACGTAAACACTGGCTTTGGTGACCTGCTTGCCTTTAAGGTGAACCCATCTCAACAGCCATGTTTTCAGTATTTATGACTGCAAACCACTCAGTCCACTAAGTACAATGACCACAAAGATGACAAGACATGGATGCCAGGTGCCCTCAGTGGGCTTGCAGGAGAGTTGCAGTAAGAGCCACTCAAAACGCTGCACTACATGTGCCCACAGAGTATGCACAGGGCACAGAGCAGCACAGAGCACGGAGCGGCCACCACTCTAGGGGCTGCGGAGTGCAGAGGTGTTTGAGCTTGGGACCGGTCCACGAAGGAAAGGGAACGGCATGTGCTACGTGTGTAAGAGCGGAACAGCTCCCCGGGACCTGCTTATTACAATCGCATTCACTGTTGGGAATGTTGGCACCGAGAACTGAGACAGAGAACACTGGACTGCGAATAGCTCCTGGGCGTGGTGCTGGGGTGGTTTGGGAGAGTGGTGGGAGGGGGGTCAAGGCACAAGAACAAGGGTGAGAGGGTGACACTTAGGTGGAAATATCCAAGTGCAGGTCCCAGTTCAGGGGAGAAGTTGGGACCTAAGATAAAGATGTCGTTAAAGCCATGAAAATAGCCTAAATCTTTTGGGAAAAGACACAGTCCAGGAGAAGTCTAGTGGACTCAGATATAACCCAGTGAAGAAAATGAGGATGAGATCTTCAAAAGTATAACAAAACCCAGAGCAGTGTGATATCCCAGAGGCCAAAAGAGGAAAATGACTCAGAAAGGACCATGGTTAACTCTGCCCCTCGCTGGGGTATCCTGTTCTTAGTTCCATCTGGACACCAACACACCTTCCTCTGTGCTCAGAAGACCATGTGCTTTGTACTGAGACCACAACATGGCTCTGGATTTCCTTCGAGAATCTCAGACACTGCACTGAGGGCTGCTCCAACCACTGAGATATCTTGTCACCCGGAACTTCTGTAATCGAGCCCTGATTCCATTCCCCACAATGTGCTCTGTCCTCCGTCTGCTGGACCACTGATTCCCTTGGCTCTTCTGAGGCAGACGCTGGCTGCAGGCACGTGGTTTCTCCTGCCTTGGCCAGGGCTCAGGTGCCCTTCATGCCAAGGGAAACCCACCTGGTGGCCATCAGCTAAGGTCACTGCTGCCTCACCCCTATCCTCCTGTCTCTGGGAGAGGTAGCACACTCCTTTTCCCTTTCCCTCAAGGTACGACGTGACACAGCTGCAAGCAGAGATGATATATTGGCTGAGGAAATAAAACACACTGATTGAATAAGATGAAAATCTTTTCTTTTTACAGTTTAAGAAGCTTCTGGAATCTAATCTTTCGTTACCTATTAAAAACTTCCAGCCACCATCATTACTAGATGCCCGATGCCATGTGTGAAAAGGAGGACAGTCTAACAGCTCCATCGTGGGAAGGACTTCAGTGTTAGCAGACAAGTGCTTTTCACCAGCAACTCCACCTTGGGGACATGCCCTATGGACCTAACACACCAGCTAGTAAAAATACGTATATACAGATGTTCAGTGTGATGCTGTGGTGGCAAAAAGCAACACTGGAAACAACATAAACTACCACTGCCCAACTGCGTGCAGTGGAACACGCAGCGAGGCCTGTACTCGGAGACATCTCCTGGGTGTCATCACACCTCCTCTCAGGCTACTCTGTGCTTCAGCTGTTGCTGTGACAACCAGCTGCTGGCAGTGTGATAGACAGCACCCTCCTCCACTGCCTCTTGTTTCCTACTTTGTGCCCAGAGTGTCATCAACACTGGGGCGGTGGCAGAAAGTCGTAGCCAGTCCAGCACAGAGGCAAACCTGGAACTGAAAGGGCTGGGGGCACATCCTGACCCCTGGGGAGAGGGCCCTAGGGCAGGAGTGGTGGGTCTTCTGTCGCTGGGCAGACAGTTCTGAGGCGCATAAGCACTGCTCCCCAGGAGCCCCGGCTTCCCACAGCTCTACCAGCACGACCATGACCGTGACACTGACAGGGCACATGAGGGGCAGCTGCTTTCACTCACCTCTCCCCTGCCCCACCCCCCACCGAAAGGAAAGTACGAGTTCCACTTATAATGCCTAATATTTTCATACTTTGGAAAGGCACTGTAAAAAGCGAGTAGGTGAAAGCACACAATAATAGGTGATTACACTCAACAGGGAACACATCTTAAATTCCTTGTTATGAATATTTTAATGAATGGTATCAATAAAAGCCTCTTACCCTTTGGTCTGTTCGTGATGCTAAGAATTCAGTTAGTAATAACAGCTCTTGGAGGACAGAGGGAACACAGAATCATTTATTTTTCAAAGTGTTAAAGGCAAATATCCTCCTGGGAAGTTTTATAAGCCATTTCCAAATAGAACTAATTAGCGAACTTTCTAAAAGCATGGGTGAATTGTTAGTTTTGATAAAAATAGATTTAAGCTCCATCTGAGAAAAATACAGTGAGCAGACTTACAGAAAGCAAAATACTGGCCACGAGAAAGACTCCCAAGCTCTACACAAGCGCGACGCTCTAACGAGGCATGCCTAACAAACCGGAGGGCTCTTGTCAGCGAAGGTCACACGTCTAAACGCAGGCCTTTGCCGTCCTCGTGCCCCCCGTCCCTCATGCTCATCTAGAAAGTTGAGTGTGACTGGAACAAGACACTCAACCTTTCACAGCCTTACACTGCTCTTCTATGAAATGGGAACCGTGACAGTGCGGCCTGGCGGGGGTCCTAGGGAGACCAAGTAAGACGACACACGAAGCACCCCAAGCACAGCGCTGGCCCACACTAGACACCCAGATGTCAATGACTGTTGTTTTTGTGACGTAACACATCACAGAAGACAAAAGCAGAGTGCTTTTGAAGGAGTGACGATGACTACTGAGACACACTTATGAAGCCAAGAGGATGGGACACAGAGCAGCACTGAGGCTGACAGAATGAGTCAGGTGAGCTTCCGGCAGGAACCTCTGACGTCCCTTTCAAGGCCACATCCATTTTAGGCAAGTCTACCCTCTAATACAAGACCGCGAGACAGAATTTATTGAAAACTAGTCAGCTGTCCCTCAGGCTTTAGTTGATTATAAGTCACTTTATTTAAGGCACACGTTATGAAGCCAAATCTCCACAGAATGGAGCTCACCGTATCACAGAATGTAGTTTTTAGTTACATAAAGATCCATAAGGACTTCCCTGGAATGTGGTTACACTTCCATATGTCGTGGTCTCTGAGGGTGGCCCTCCAGGGAACGCCAAACAGGCATACATGATCACAGAGTCACATTATGTGTGAATTGAGAGGCTATTACACAATGTCTCATCCATTCTACAGCCAAGGAAAGTAGGCCATTGAGAAACTGTCTAATAATGTTCCTTAGAGTAAATGTGAAAAACTCAATTACAGTGATGGGCCCAGCGAGGACTAGCTCATTCTGACACATCTTCAGAAGCTTCTTAGCAGAACAGATAAGCCAGAAATGAGGCAGTAATTCTGAGGAAAACATAATAATTCTGAGCAGACACATGGTTTTCTTCTGAAACGTGTAATACTGACCACGTGGTCTATTTTGTCACTTCCCCTGCCTGGCTCAGGCCAGGCTGTGGACCTTTCAGTTAGCAGCGGCCCACCCTGCTCAGACGCGGATCGCACATGGCACAAGGACACGCAGACTCCTCCCCCACAGCCTGGTCAAGCTGTGGTTTCAACTGAGAGCGAGCTGCCCTGGCTTCCCAGGCACTTGCTAATCCCTGCCTTCTCCTGCACACCTCCGCATTTAGCTGTCTGTGTGCCTAGCCTATTAACACAAGTAATAGCAACAATAAAACATCTTCTGTATGTCTCTATGACAGTAGAGATAGTCATAATTCACTGATTACTAAGACAAACCAGGCACTGTTCTAACAATAAACCCTTAGAAACAGGTACGTTAGCATCCCTTTTGCAGAAATGAGAACCCAGGCAGACAAGGCAGATGCCACGAGTCACAGCCAGCACATGACACCCTTTCTTCCTCATCTCCTCAGTCCCTGCACTCTCAACCACCAGGTTTACTCTGAGTCACTAGGCCTCAGAAAGTCTTCTGAGGTGTTAATAGTTCCACTTTACCAGTGATAGAATGGGTTTATACCGGTAAAGCTGAGAAGGTTACAGACAAGCTGAGTGTGGGAGAGCCAGGATTACAACCCAGCCCTGCTGATCCCAAGCCAGCCCAGGTGCTGCGGTGAAGACCCTGCGTGTCCAGCCATGGTGGCACTGTGCCCTGCTGACACTAGAACCGGGGGCTTGGCTCAGCTCTGGGGGCTGCCTTGTGCTCGCTGTCATGCTGGCACAGGGACAGGCCATCTGGAGGTGGCCATCTATGCTGGCTAGAGTCACTTCTCACAAACTCTTCCAGCCTTGCTCTGTCAAGCAGGATCTCAGGCTGTGTTCATCACCCTTTGGACACCACACATTGGATGCTGGCCGCCACTCTGCTGGGAAGCCAGCCATGGGCCAAGTTCATTTCCTCCACCCTGGCTGGGTTTCCTTTCCTTTTCCCATTATTCTGGAGCAATGAGAACCTGAATCTCTCTGCTCCACTTTATCCAAGTCTCTATAACCAGGGCATTATCCCCAGTTTAGACTAGTTCAATGGGATTCTATTTACCAGCACTTTTATTTTAGATTATAAATGTGTATATACTGAGGTACATAAATAATACTTTATTTTATATATTTCAATAAATAAACCTAAAAAACTTTAGCCAACATATTTTTAGTGATGTATTTAGAGATACAATACACTTGGTGTTAGAAATGTTTTGTGAATCCTCATCAGTGCCTTCCTGCTTCCCATGAGATCCGTCTGCACATTCAGCTGCTCTTGAACAATGCTCTTCCTAAGTCAAATGAGTGTCCCACTGCATTCTTAACAGGAAGGATGTTTTATTCCTAAGTCGTTAAATTGTATTTTGAATCAGCTAGGTGAGATTCAGCAAGGCAATTCAGGTGTGTCCCTTTTAGTCAGGGGCTGACTTTAAAATGCTTTAATTATCCACGTCAGCTCCACGGCTAAAGGGCCAGTTGCCCTCAAAACAGCACACAACTCTTACTGTTCTTGTGACTATTATCAGAGCAATCTGTCAAGAATTTGGCCCAAGAAATCAAAAATGCCTTTAAAATGAGTTATTCTATGATTTTCATGCACATCTGTGGAAAAGAGTGAGGGGTTGACATAATACTAAAGATGTCTACAAAAAATCAGGTGCTGTCCAGGGTGGAAGAGAGAAGCCATGTTCCCTCAGGTGAGCTGCTGTTTATCTCTGTGTACTTTATTGTAGTCTAGCTATCTCCTCAATGCAAGCCTTTGTTAAAGAAAAAGCACTGCTTTAAGCATTCGATTATGTATTTTCTTTTATGCGAACAGTTTAAAAACAGTTAAGGCAATGCCAATTCTAAGAGTGCTAACCTTTGAAGATATCTTTCCCCCTGCAAATCATTAACTTCTGCAGTTCTAAGGAATCATTTCTCTTAGATCTTGAGAGTCTCTGAAAGCTGTGTTTTGTTCAAGTCGTAACTCTCAAGATGGAGCAGTAGTTGCCTTTTCGTTCTTGCAGATATATGTTGGCAGAGTTATGGGATTATAAGCTAAGATACTCTCCTCTGAGCCGAAGTTACCTCTTGGAAAATTCATAACACTTATCACCATTTTAAATGTCTTCACTGAATGTTATTTCAGTCATACATTCAGCAAAAGACTTTAAACTTGGCCAGACAAGAAAGTTCTAAGAATGCTAATAGATACTAATTTTGCATATTTTTCCTTAGATTTTTAAGGGGAAGGATTGTTGTTTTTAGCAACTTTCTTTGTAAATTCCTATTGCTCTCATCATTAGTGTATAAACAAAACAAACAAACAAAAAAATAGTGTAGTATTCACATGACAACTAAAGGTCAAACGGGGCCAATGTCCAGAGCAAAGGTTACGAGGTGAGTAGACACAGAAACCTGCTTTTGCCCAGGAGGACAGTCACTGTGGGCCTGCCTTCCACACAGGCTGGGCTCTGGGTCTGAGGACTTGTGTCCTGAGCCTGGAAGCAGCAGCGGGTGGTATAAACAGCCTGTGCTTTGGAGCCAGACCATCGATACCTGGAGACTGGTTCTTCTCTTACTACACTTGTGGTAACACTAGCTAGTGCGCTAGTCAAGTTACCACGCTCTCTAAGCCTCAGGTTATCCTCCAACATAAGAGAGCTCTGTGGAAACCTGCAGCCCATTTCATAAAGACCTAACTCGGTTACTTTCCTCACTCCTGGCTTTGCGCACCAAAGCACCAGAATCTTATCTGTAACAGTCAGATAAGAGTCACGGCATTTAGGAATCTGTATTTAAAAGTATCTGTAAGTTACTTCATTGTGAACATAATGAAAGTGGCAAAGATGTCTATGGGCATTAACATTAACTGAACTCACTCCACGGAAAATACACCAGGCTTTCAATGCAGCCTGATCATACCATACAGACAGGATACAGTAATACATTCTCTTAAAGATTGGATGATTTTTTTAAACTCTTGTTGCTGGCTGTATTCTGTTTCTCTACGTCCCCTGTGATTTTGCTCTCCTGCTAAATTGGGTCTGGGGTTTCTGTTTCTTTTGGGCTCTTATTAATAAGTTTTAATTATGCTTATGTACTTGCCCCAAATACAGTCTTCTAGTATTGGTCTTTCTCTTACCCAACAGACTATCTAGTGCTGTTTTGTGACAGGCACCATCCTGCTGCCTTCCTCAGAAGTCGTTGATTTCTGCAGGCGGGTTTGCGCTCATCACATGTGCTTTGATGTGCTGGCCATGTGAGGTGATGCCTGTTCTTTGGGACAGGGTCAGATCTTCTGCCTTGATTGTTGGGTTCTCTCTGCAGGACCGTATCGTTCTCCATGCTTCTGGGACTTCACAAGGGTTTAAGTGCCTTTAGGCAAGAGAGTAATTTCCTGTTTAGAGCATAAAATGAAATCAGACCCAGATGCTCACTGCCATTATACTTTCAATTAAACACTCCTAGCAACAGTAGTTCAGTCATTTCTATTTAATCATTTCAGGCTTACTATCTCCTGGTGGTCATGAAAAGTTACACAGCAAAGTCCTGGTGAGATAATATTTTTCTGTAAGTGCAAAGCTCTTAATCCCTGTTGTTGCAACCAGAAGAGCATTTAATGGTGGGTGACAGGAAACAGATAAATCGGTAATGGATTTTGAGTAATTTGAGGGTGGAGAGGAAAACAGGAGCTTGCGGAGGTGGGTGGGGGTTGCAGCGGGGGCAGGGCGGGGTGGAAAGAGGGAGCCACCTAGAAAAGGGTGTTCAGAACTGAACTGGAAAAGATCCTTGTGGAAACCAGCCTGGAGGAAGCTGCTTTATTTTTTTCACTGTTATTTTAGGGTTGAAACATAGTGACTCAATAAAATTAGTGAATAATCCTCTACCTGTTCCTGTAATAATTATCCTTTATTCCTTCAAGAAGGTTTTTGAAAGTTTTAAGATCACCTAAATTATGATTAATTTCAGGTCTAGTCTATATGAGGAGGTAAATGATTGATAAAGATTCTTCCAGAAGAAAAGCTGTTTGTAACCAGATTAGCATTCCCTGACAGTAAAGCCTTCAGTGCAGGATGATTTTGGAGAACCTTATGAGACCATGGAAAGATCAGTGAAAGTGAGTCAACTCCAGAGACGAAAACGGATCTACACATGAAAAATATTTAATGCATTCTGTTGCATGCCTCTCAAAGTAAGGACATCCCAGACAGAACTGAGACAGTCTGAGGTTGGATTGACTGAGGCACAATGCACAATGCCCTCTCTTCTTCTTCTGCCCTATACTCCAGCCACACTTCTTGTGGAATAAACTCTGACCACGCATGTTCACATTTTGTGCCTTTGTTCATACTGGAGAGGTTTGGCCACCCCTCTTCACCTTCCTCAACAGTTCTTGTTCTCTAAAGCTCAGCCTAAACCCTGTTCCCTTTGTCTGAACTAAGTGCCTCCTCGACAAGCTGTCCCCTCCGCCAGCTCACAGAGGGACTTCACTAATCTTCTTATGGACCCACGGCACCCAGGAGGGGCCTCATCACCAATGAGCATTCAATATCATTTAATCCAGAATAAGGTGGAGAGTGTAGTCTGAAATATCAGAAGATAGATTTAAATATCTGTCCATTAAAAGTGGGGCAGTATTTAGCTAGTTCAGGTTCCTCTCAGAATTTCTCTTCCTCTTTTGTGTTCTAGGGATAAAAATAACCGCCCTGCATTCCAGCCTGGGTGTTCAGAGGGGGCAAGGCATGTGGCAGTTTATGATAAGCCGCAGAGTTTAGCCACAGAGGTAGGACCTTGTCTCACAAAATGAACTGTGATTTGACCACAATGCACATCAGTTTCCTTCCACAACTATAAATACTTTTCTTTACCTTTCAGTGATGAGTTTACAAAGGCTACACATTCTCAGATACCCTCCCATGGAGAAGTGAAGTCCAATCTCGTGTCCTCCACCACCCCCACCAGGTCCTTGGTTGTCCTGTAACAGATCAGACACCATGCGAATAAAAGGCCGCAGAGCTTCTATGCGGCCTCCAGGAATTCTCATCCTCAGGTGCTTTCTCTCAAACTCTGCTCCAGGCTGTGAAAGCCAGGGCTACATGGAGGGGTCACATGCAAGTGCCCCTGTGGACAGGCCCAGCCTTGCCAGACCCCCAGCCACCCAAATCAAGCAACTGGCATGTGACTGAGGAAGCACCAGACAGCTGCAGGTCCCCAGCAACCTCGTCACACAGCCTCGGTGGAGTGGAACAACACTAGCCCCATGATGCCTTTCTGAATTCCTGACCCGCAGAATCCATGATTACAATTAAACACTTGTTGTCTTGTGGCACTAAGTCCTGGGGTGGGTTATTGCACAGCAATAAATAATTGAAAAAACTACTCACTTATAACCTGTCAATTTTACCCTGACCACCATTAGCTGATCAGCCAGGGCAGGGCTGGTGACATGGAGGTAAAGACAGCTCAGTAATTTCAGTCCTTACACTACATGCCCACTGTAGGGGCACAGGGAGCCCCTCATCTAGGTGCTCAGGCTGATGGACGCTGCTGCTCCCCGGGCTGGGAGGCAATACAGATCTTGAAGGTCTTGCACCAGAGAGGTGAAATGTTAGGCCTAGACATGTCACTTCTGCTCCAGGCTTACTGCCCAGGTTAGTCACCTGGCTCCTCCAACCTACATAGGTATAAAATGCTAGTCCTGTCTGTACTGAGGAAGAGAGCTAAAAACACTGAGGAAACAGCACCAATAACTACCTGCAAGCTTTCAGACACTGCCTAGCAGCTCTGCACCTCCGCGCCGGCTCTCTCTTCCCCGGGGACCTGCTCCCTCCTCCAGAGGCCAGGAGCTCCTTTATTGCAGCCATTCCACCACTGGAACCATATCCACCTCTAATCATCCTGCCTACCCTTCCCACACATTATCTGCATATAGAGCAGCAACAGTGGTGGTTTCCATGACAACCCAGACTATCTAGTGCTTTTGTTAAACCCCTAATCATGGGGTGTTTTTTTCCCCCTTTCTCTTTCGGTCTTTTCTTTATCATAGCCAAAATCAGGCGAGAGTTCATCATTTCTGTTTCCTTTCAGAAAAAATGCAGCCAGGACTCGTATCTCTGCCCTGAAATGATTACTTACATGAGGTATCAAGTAAAGACAGTTATGAAGAATAAAAGAAGGAATGGAAATTTTTAAAAATGATTTAAGAAGCCCTGGCTGATGTGGTTCAGTGGACTGAGTGCCAGCCTGCAAACAAAGGGTCACGGGTTTGATTCCCAGTTGGGGTACAAGCCTGGGTTGCAGGCCAGGTCCCCAGTGGGGGTTGCGTGAGAAGCAACCACACATTGATGTTTCTCTCCCTCTCTTTCTCCCTCCCTTCCCCTCTCTCTAAAAATAAATAAATAAAAATCTTTTTAAAAAATGCTTTAAGAAGAAAGAATTTTGTTAAATGAGGACACAGGGGAAGATTTCAAAGACAGCAAGAGAGGGTGAATAAGGAAGGGAAAGGTCCAGAATGTGTTCTGGGACAAATTCTTGACTGGGTATTAAATTTGAGCCCCAATTCTTTGCTTATTTACTTCTTAACATTTTCAAAGTTTAGATCTCTTCTACATAAAATGGGAAAACATAATACTACTTCTCCTACCCAATAAGGTAGCTGTACAGATAAAATGCACTAGCCTAGATAAATATGCATTAAAACTAGAAAACGCCTAATTCAGCCTCAAAGTATTAGCATCCCACTCTTTCCAAAGCAACATAGGGATAGCGGTTACTGTCACAGCGTCTCCGATGCGCGTAGGAGGCTTTGGAAACTCAATCCACAATACAGCTCGACTCAAACGTTGAGGACTTGCGGGCACGGGGTGGGCAGGAACGGGCATAACGGATGCTGTGCCATGGAGGCCGTCTGGAGGAAGCCAGAAGCTTACTCCTCTGACCGATGCCTCTGAATGGTGCCAACGACCTAATAACCCCACAGCCTTCTACCCACTCACACCCTCTGCAGGAGTTCAGCGCAGTCCGACCCGGCACCTGCTCCTAGCTCCCCTCCCTGTCTCCCGTTTCTCCCCAACACTTTTCAGGACCCTCGAATCCTGAATCCCCTTCTTTGCTATCTCCTGAACGTGGCATTTCCCGGGCTGATGGCCAGCTGTCATCCACGGAGGCGGCTCTGGGCTGCTTGCGTCAGGGACCGCCGACAGGACTGGCCTTCGCGTTCCAGGACCCCGCTCCTCCTGCCCCCGGCAACCAGACCATGAGCAGAGCAGCTGGTGGCCGTGGGGCTCCGTCTATCACGCCCCGCGGAGTTTCACATGCACAGAGTCCGTGCGGCTGCACGGACAGCCAGGCCTGGGAGCGGCATCACCGCCACTGTGCGGACTAGCCGGGGGCCAGCCCACGGACGCGTGTCTGGCTTCAGGGCTCGGTGGCTGGGGCCTCGACCTCGCGGGTTTCCTCACGGATCTGCGCTCGGCCTCTCCCGCATGAGCCCCGGGCCCCACTGCTCCGCGTGGGTCCGCTAGTGCTGCACCCCTGCATCCCCGGGTGGCCGTGCACCGGCGGTATTCCCTCCGCTCGCTGCGTGCACTCAGCGCCGCGGCTGAGCTCCTCCCCGAGGTGCGCTGGGCTGCGGTCTGGTCCGTCCCGCCCGCAGGCCGGCGCCCTACCTTAGGCACAGCGGGCTCGCACACCTGCTCCCGCTCAGCCCCTGCCCCCGTTTTACGCCAGCGACGTGACGCAAACGTGGAGCGTGTCCTCAGACACGCGTCACGCACATCACACATACAGTAGGAACGGCGCCGCCAAGCTTACGTGGCCGTGGTGACTGCCGTCCGCTCCCTCGGCTGTTTCTCTCAGGCTCCAACAGGGTGGTCTCCCAGCTCCAGGGTCCATCCCTGGGACGTCGTGACGTCATGACGCGTGACGTAGTGGTTCTTTGTCGCGGTGACTGCCGTCGGCCCCCTCCACGCAACTACCCGCCAGCCTCACTCGTTCCCATCAGGCCCCCACAGGCTGGTAACAGGGCTCAAGCATTGTGTCGACTATAACGTCGCCACGACTTGACGTAATTAACGCTATGACGTCTAGAGGTTGTGACATCCCGGCGCTGCAGTGCTCAGCAGGACTTCCCTGTGCAGCTGGCCAGCCAGTAAATAGTGACGTCCCGCCAGAAGGGTGTGGGGCCCTCACTGTGGATCTCCCCGCAAAGAGTCACATGTAGGCGGTGGCCCAAAAGGTCTCCGCGGAGCCTGGTGCTGGGGCCTAGCGAGGCCGCTGCAGTCGCGTAGGTGGTGATGTCAAAGTGCCCCAGCGCACGTGTTCCCAGCCATCACAGGGATGCGGTTGCGGGCCTCTAGAGCATTGGGGGGTGGGGGAGGGGAGCGGGTGGTCCACATCCCAGCGGTCCCTGGTCTGAGCCAGTGTGACAACTGGCCCGAGCCCACGCCTCTCACCGCCAGACACGATGTTCTTCCCTTCGGCAACAGGCTGGGGCACTGGACACAGGCCCGAGGGCCAGCAGGGAGTCGGGGAAACCTGGGCGCCGTGCCTGGGCTGTGTGTCCCAGGGATGCGGCCTCTAGCGCCCAACTCGCGCTTCGTGGGTGAATTTATTGTGAATGTATGATCTTAAAGTGAGAACTGGAAATGCGGGGACAGAGGAACTAGGAGCCCACTCAGTCAGCTCTGGAATCATTCCACATCTATTGAAAAACACGGGCCCGAGGTGGGGGGAGAACGAAACTTCTTAAAATTTCAACAAATCAAAACATCATTGGGAACCCTAGACGTTAAAATAAATGATGCTCTGCCTTTTTATTCAGCCCCACGTCCTTTTCTAAGGCACACCAATGTGTTCAATGTAAAGCCAGGAAATTCATCGTAGCAACTTAAAAATCAAAATGAAAGCATCACATGCCTTATTTAGTTGTATTATTATTATTTCTTAAATACTTTTTGGTTGTGCTTATGAAAACATTTTCTCTCTCACAAAAATGTGTTAAAGCCACTGCGCTCTTGAGATTTCCTGGTTGGGAATGTTCATCCAGCAACTGTGCGGCAGGAAGAACTTAGAGTTTGTTTCAAGCCTCTGGTTGATGCACTGGTCTGTTCATCTTTGACGAAAGGCCATGCAGCATCTGAACACCGCCACGTGTGCTGCCTCCCAAGGTCACCTAGTCCACTGTCAGAACATTCTTCACTGGAGACCATTCTGCCTCGGCTGCCAGTCCTGAACAATAGGCATGATGTTTCTTAATACTGCAGTCCTTTGATAATTTGAAGACAGCTATCATGTCTTCTCTCTTCTAGATGAAGATACAAAGACACTTTTAGCCCAGCATTGAAAGGTGTAATTATTTCAAAAGCCTTAGAGAAGATCTGGTACCTTATGGTTATGAAAATTCTTCTTCAGGAGCTTCTGCTGAATCTTCTCCCTCTCCCAGCTCTGCCACATGCCTGCCACACCTGCCCTGCCTGGTCTGTCCAGGAAGTCTAATGTGATGTATTCCTGACACAGGAAAGCACCCATGTGCCCAGAGGGCACATACTTCATATATTCATCCAATTTCATCGATGCAGTTATGGACCCATCCTGCTGCTATCCTGACCTTTCACTTCCACAGAGGGCTAATCTCTGACTCGTTGCTTTGAACTTCATCCTGTCTTAAGCCTAACCTCCATCCATTACCCCTCCTTCTTTGCCAGATGTCTACCTGTCTACTTTACGAAGGTGGAAGGACTGACTATACCTCAAAGTAATAATTTGTGTATTTTCCGAGTATTGTCTCTCCCAATGCTTTGTAAATAGTACTTTGAGGGTATTTCCATTCACCCATGGCCTCACGAGCCAAAAACCCAAAGAATGAAGGCATTAACCATTGTTTGAGACAGAAAGATTTGGAAGACGGTTTGAAGGCTGATTTTTTTCTTCTCCTGGAAACAAGATGATTCAGAAGCCATGGAAGGGGTGGGAAATGATTAGGAAGGTGGGGAGGCAACTCAGACTAGAGAGTAAGTTAGAAGTGGTGGTGAAAGCCACGCCTGGGGAACATGGGTGGAATCTGTACGGTGCGGGGAATGAAGTAGGTCAGGAATGGGCAGCAGGAGGATCTTTCATCAGCAGGTGAAAACTTACTATTAGCTATAGTCGTAAGAAAATCCACAATCACCAACAATGCCTTGAGAAGTCCACTCATGTGCCTACCTTTGCATTCTTTGAAGAATTGTGATATTCACATTTATAACTATTTGATTAATGTGTGCCGCCCTCCACTCAGGATGTAGTTCTCTGGGACCTGGGCACTTACCATCATGTCTAGGCACTGGGAACAATGTCTGATGCATAGCAGGTATTCCGGTAAGCGTGTTGAATGGATGGAGTATGAAAATAAATGATGGCAATGTGGAGAGATTACAGGTTAGTCAAGAAAATGTAATTTGCTGTGTGTGCTGAAATTAACTATTAGGGAGACCACATACAGTCTATCAAGTGTCTGTGTGTTTTCCTCAGCCAGTTGCTTTGCTGGCTTCCATAATCCGTCATGAGATAACCTACTTAGGCAATGTAAAACAGACACATTTGACTAGAGAGAAGCATCAGCCACCTGGAGGCCAACAGCTCCCCACTGGTGTCCTGGCAGGGGTAACTAGGCACGTGATATCTGAACACAGCGTCCCAGGCTTGGGCAGGCCAAGTCACACAGAGCTGATCAGCTGGGGCAGCTGCATGACCGCTCCTACCCGTCACGCCTAGGTTCTGACTCCTGGACTATCTCAAGGGTTTTTCATGATTTGTTTATATATTTGCATCCAGTTTGAAGTAATAGGACACTGGAAATATCGATGAACTTGACTCCATTCCAGTTTTTGTCATTTGAAGCACTTAATCCCGTAATAATGTGTGAGTTGCGTCTTTAAACAAAGGAATGGCTTTGTGTGCAGTCCTCTGCGTGGAACCAGGCGCTCCTCCTCTCACCCTTAAGCCTCTCTGCCACGGCGGTCTCTTCCTTCTCCATTTGACAAAGGGCTCAACCCTCGGCTGTATCCCTTAGCATCTCGGAATCGGTGCTCATATTTGGAAGGGAAGAAAAGCAATTAATTTGTTCTTATAAAGCAGCTGTCAGTACCATTGTTCCTGTGCAGTGCAGGTATCTCCCATAACCTCTTGAGGAAAGGCTTTGTTTTTGTTTTTTGTGCTTAGCTTGAGCTACAGGAAGAAATAACCTGAAATGGACTTACCCTCCTGCCCGCGGTCCCCCTGCCACCTGTGACTCCAACTTTATCCACGTTCGACCACCTGAAGCAACTTTGCCACTTGTGAGGAGAGAGAAAAGATGAAGAAGAAGGAGAAACAGGAAGTCTTACTGGGAGAAGCAGGAGATTGCTCAGCAGGGAGGGGACAGAACCAAGCCACCAGGACTCTCTTGTTCCCCTTGTGGTTTCCACTGCCTTTGAGGACAGTTGTTCTTCCAAGTTCAGTCATTGATCCTCTGCCCACCTCAGAAATCTCCTTCCATGCTGTGATTAGAAACCATGGGTTTAATTTCCATTTGCTTCCTTTTAATTGACTTGATGTTTAAATGATGACACTTTCTTTCAAATTAATATTATAAAATATAACTGACATTTAGGGTTTGTTTGTTTTTTTCCATTCTCAAAATCCAGGGAAAATTAAGATAAGGAAACTGCTCCAAAACACCACTAAATTATACTCAATATGCCTCCTTGAAGCATTGCGAAACCACCATTAAACATAAGTGTTTAGGTTCACATATCATTACTGAGGAACAAAAATAAAGGAGTCTAAATGAAGAAAGTGATTTTACTATAAATATGGACAGAACCATAGTCACCAGAGAGGTTGGCTATTTTATGTCCCCAAGCATTGCTTTATTTAGAAATGTGTCATCTACAGATGGAAAAGAAAAAGTCTTTTTAAGATGGTGTTTCTGACATCACAACATCAGTCAAAAACAGGGGATTGTATTTCATTGAAGTGACAGAATCAATGTAGTACATGCTGCCTATGTTAACAGACAATTCATTGCCTAATTAATCTGGCATTGCTGAGACACTTTTACTTCCAGTTGCATGTGACGAGCAGTGATATCCTCGGTGCTCTGAGCAGTTTGACCCTAAAGCATGCACATTTTGACCTCTCGCCTCGTCTTTTCTCTCCAGGATGTGAAGAACATGGCAGCAGTCAGCATCTCTTTTCTCTCTGCTTTCAGGATAGAGACTTTAATTGGTTTCTACTCCTACTTTCATATGCTCTCTGAGCAGTAATATTTTACTTGCAATCACCCCAGCCTCCCACTGATTCCATTAAAGTGGGAGCCGGGAGCAGACGCTCTGACTCAAGCTCTGGTTTCCTACTTTGTTTTTCCTGGCAGATACAGCTTCTTTATTACATGTAACACCTACGGTAATTGCTGCTGCTTAAAAAAAAAGAAAGAAAAAAAGGCTTTTCTCAATATTATTAAGACATGCCAGAGAAAAAGTGTTCACAAAGTAGAGATACTACTTTTATTTGCATTCAGCATTCTCAGAGGGAGAAGAGTGGAAAGCTTTTCACCCTGGTGGCTCATTAATTCTGACAACAGCCCTAGGGGCAGGGAAGTGACGTGAACGTTATTCTTGTTATAGCGGAGAAGACACTGGAAAACCCAGAGAGGTTAGCTGTCTCGTTGAAGGTGACATGGTTATTGAGAGCCTGGAAGGAAAACCATATACAAACCCCAAGTTTCTGACTCCCAGGTAGCTCATTTCTCCTCTCAGTGTGTCAAGTCCAGCTTTTAATGTTGTAGGCAATTACTTACGTGACAAATACGTGGGGTAACTGAAACCCCAGAGGATCTCAGGCAAACCTTGTGCTTGTCCAGACTCACAGACATGAAGTATCACGTTTCTGAGTGAGCATTCACATGTGAAGTAGGAAAGGCACTGTGATGGGAGGGAACAGCTGCCCTGGGAGTGGGCTGCTCAGGCCACGGCCCTCCTCCTCTCTCATCACTCAGCTTAGAACCCCGAAAGCTGCATCCCTCAGAGTCCTTCACAGTTGGGGTTCTGAACACTTGTCAGTGCTGACAGCAAGATGTCCTTGTGCACAGTGTGGACGGCAGAGTGAGGAGGGAACCTTTCGGGCCCCTTAACCTGCTGTTGCCAGCACACGTGTGGGCAGTTCTCTGAGCTGGCTTCACTGTCTCACTCCACACGGAAGTGTCCAACATAGAGCTTCCTGTCCCAGCAGCAGTTGTGGCTTTGCGGCCTCTGGATCCCAGCTCCACAACTCCGTTCCTGCTGGCGGGGCTGGGGTGATGCGACAGGAGGGCACAGCATTAGAGTGGCCTGTGTCCTGCCCTCCGCTTCTGCCCTTCATTCCTTTACAGTCATTTAATTTCCTGGGAAAGGAGGGAGCACAGTTCCTGTCTCTGTAAAGGAAGAATAATAATACTGTGCAAATTGCTATGCAGATTAGAATCTACACTGAAACTTTGGGCTCAGATTCCTGGATCAGCTGCCCCTCCATGTAGGCAAGAAGACGCATGGGAGCCAAAGCAGGGTCTGTGTGGTTCACCACCCAGTACACAGAAGGTGCTGAGTGCACAGTCCCATCGGGCATGAATGTGGGACGGGTGTCCTGTCCGCATGCACTTCCCTGCATATGCCCCCTGGGGACTAAGTTTTGGGTACAAGCAGGGGGATGATTTGGAGCCTGACAGATGCTGCCAAAGGGCTCACCTCATGCATTCCCAATCTAGCAGACGCAGGGTGGCCTCTTACTGCCTTCAGCACCAGTGGCGTAAACGTGATCAAGGGAGTGCTTCTTCTAGGTCTTTCAATATTGTTGCTCCAAGTTTGTGTGAACCGTATGAAGAGGTGACTCTACCCTCTGAGGTTATAAATTCTCACCTAACTCTCAACCCTCGGCCTAGAGCCTGTTTCTTCCCCAGGCCCCTCCTGCCCTTGTCATCCAGTCCAGATTATTAATTGCATTCATTTTATTGCAAGCAGCAGCAACAACAAAGTAGCTCAGACACATTAGGAAACTGAATATATTACAGTACTACAGGGTTTCTCTAAGAATAAGAGGGCGAAATGCAGCCCAGTCCCAAAAGGACTGAAACCCACAAAGGTGAAACTGTCGGTGACCACAAGAGCGTCTGCATCCCCTCTGTGCCTCAGTCTTCTCTCTATGGTCTGGACCCCTGGCCTGCTGAGGATGCGGCAGAATTGGACTTCCAGCAGCTCCCAGTTTGCAGGTGAGGGCTCAATCACGCAGACACCGAGTCCCTGTCTAGTCCCAATTCCACACTCCTGGGTAAGCAGCTCTAATTGTCTTACTTGGGTCTGCGCAGTTACTTTGGGCTGCAGACTCCACAGAGGCAGCACCTGTGTTTTGTTTACCTGTTACATGCTGCATGAAGCAGACGCCCAGGACGCGTCTAGTGTGTGAACGGGTAGTCTGATGACTGACCAACAAGGGCAGTCATGTCCGCAGGTGGCTGCAGGAGTCTGAAATGCAGTGAAGACTTCACCTGTGAGGTGGACTGACCCTGTACAATGTGCCCCACCTTGCGTGCAGACCCCATCAGGTGGCTGTGGTTTTGGGTATTTCAGATCCAGTCACATGAAGAAAATGAACATTGTTCCCAATCCTGGTTCAAGGCGCTGTAATATAGGAGGTGAGGGTATGGTTTTTAAAAGCTGTGAATTGGTTAGACTTTGGTAGCTAGAGCAGTTGTACCTCTATGTTCTTGTCTTTCAAACTGCCCACTGACCCCTGACCCTTAGAGATTTCCTAGCAGTTAATTTTTTCTTTTGTGTGGTCCTGTTGACAGCACCGGTGTAGCACAGCATCATGGAGGATGTCCCTGCCATTGTTGGGTGCATGGCAGAGGTTTTCCTTCCTGCTGTCATTTATAATAACGGTCACAGTTTACTTATTTATGCCTAATAAATACTTGGCCACTAGAGAAATTACTACTACTTGAATCTGAACTAAGATATCTAGAATAGCTTAAAGCTATAATAGCTACTTTCTTGTACTTCTGCTTAATCTCATTTTATATCAACACAATTTCCAAGAGTAGTTTCTTATCTTCCTTGGATTGATTTGTAAATTCGTCACATATAAAATAAAATTTTTCATTTTTATTCAGTGATTGTCAAATTTATGCATCTGTGCTTGATCATGTACTAAATTCTTAGAACAAGCTTTGGAATCCAAGAAGCCTGGATCAGGTAACAGCTCCATGTGTGACCAAAGCAAACAAACTGTCCATTGAAGCGTGTTTGCTCAAAGGCATAATAGGTGTAAAAAGCCTTGCTTTCGAAGTGCTGGAAGGATTAAAAGTAATCTACCACATAGTGTGGTTAACAAAGTGTTTGGCACCCTGTGGATGCTAAACAGTGCTATGGGAGGAATGCAGGAGTGCAGATCAGGGTGGCCTGTATTTTAGGGTCTCATTTTTTTAACTTGGACTCATTTTTGACATAGAAGATGACTAAGGGAAATCGTAGGAGATGAGAGATGTGGGCTGGCGGTTGGGAGGCAGGGGAACCATTGAGTCACTGAGCACCAAGACCATAAACTCCCACTCTGATGATGACTTATAAGTGGGAAGGAGTAAATTCTAATGGAATTCTTAATACAAATATTTTTAATATAGAATCTACAAGGTGTGTTAATGTTGGAAATGGGAACAATAAGGAAGAGAGCAGACATTACTTGAAGGATTGAATTTGAATAACTGGGGAAATGATACCATTAACAGAAATTGAGGTTTTGGAAAGGATATACTTTGGCATCAAAGTGGGACGCACCTGAGAGCTCTGGGGCTGGGGTCCTGCTGCGGGTGCGACCTATGCACAGGCAGCTGCCCAGTGCCACTGCAGATCAGCGTTGCCTCCTCCACGGGAGTGGGAAATGCCTAAATGTACAGGAAGAGGGAAGAAGGGAAAGACAGAAAAAAACAAGCAATGACAGAACAGTTCACAGCAGTCAGAAGACCAGGAGGAGTGGGATTGGGGCACACCGGGGAAGCCAATTTCAAGAAGAGGGGGTAATTGGTCTTGCAGATTCCCGCAAGAACAAGGTTGTCTGGACTTGGTCATTGGAGTCCTTGGTTATCAGAGGGTCCTCAGTGGTAGAGGGACAGAAGCAGAGGGCACAGACATACGCAGGTGGCAGCAGGAGCTGTGTAGAGAACCCATATGAACGTGAATCCTGCCTTTACATTTCCAGTTGTGCACAGTGGTGTCCTAGGTCTTCACGTCACCTACCCTCATGCCCTGCAGTTGCCTTTCGTGGTAAGTGCCCTGTGCAGGTGCATCGTTTTTACCTTCTATACCATATTGTCTGTGCTCAGGTATGTCTAGGTACACAGATATGTACTACCAAGTTACAGCCGCCTGCAGCCTTCAGTGTGGCCACGTGCTGCACAGGGCTGTGGGCCGGGAGCTGTTGGCAGCACCGCCCCTGTGGTGTTTGCACAACGACGACGTGACCCCATGGTGCATGTCCCCGAATGTGCCCCCATCGCTGAGCAGCGCACAAGGGCACTGTGTTTCCTGGGCAGGGTTTTTCTAAAGACAAAGCGGACTCTGAGGCATGCTAACAGAGAGAGTCTACAGTTTTCTCTAATTCATATTAACACAGATGGTCTCCGTTCTCAATATTTTATTATTTTAATATATATGTTTTAATCCTCACTGGAGGACATGCTTATTGATTTTAGAGAGAGGGGAAAGGATGGAGACAAGAGATGAGGGAAACATAGATGTGAGAGACAAGAAACATTGACTGGTTGCCTCTCCCACGTGCCCCAAACTGGGACTGAACCTGCAACCTAGACCTGTGTCCTGACCAGGAATTGAACTGGTGACCTTCAGTTTGTGGGGCGACACCCAACTGAGCCACATTGGCCAGGGCTCCCCAAATATATTTTAAATATTCATTTATCTCTGTTTTCAACCACTTTGCTGTAAGCCAGCCACTCTAGATGGCTAATCTTCATTTTCCACAAGGCAGCCAGATGAACCCTATGGCCCAGATGTCACACTCTTTCTTAAATCTTCCCCTTCACACTGTTTCACATCCCTGGAACAGCATCATTTCACTCACTGCGCCCTACCCCATTGGGCCTCTTGGTTTCTTGAGCAACCATGTTCCACCTTCTAGAATGAAGTTCCCTGGACTCTCTGTTATCTATTTAATTCCTACTCACCCTTCAAATCTCATTTTGTTCATCTTTTTTCAGAAACAAACCTTTGTCTACCCCACCAAGACAAATAGAATACATTCTCATAGCTCTCTATAGCATGTAAATTTTTGTAACTCATCAATGCCTGCCCCTGTGTGAAAGTGGAGAAACTACCTGTTTTGTTCTGCTTCACCTCCTCAGAGTGCCTGGCTTCATACACAAATGCAGTTTCTAGAATAAATGTTGCAAAATTATGTGCACAGTTCTTCACATTTAAGCCACAGGGATTCTGTGTTTTGTTTTCTATGTTGATAACCACCCAGTTTAATTGCCTTCACCTTCAGAAACAACTTTTCACTCTGAATTTGAGGGCACACATTCTTTGTTAAATCAACCAAGTAGTTGTGAGAAAAAAGTGTGCTCATAGTAAGCTACTAATTGACGCCCCCACCCCCGCCCTAGTTATGATACATGAAAGAGAAGAGCAGTGACACCGGGAGGGTTCCAGAGAATGTGCACAGCCCTCAGCATGGTGTTGCTGTAGCTCTCAGAACCTCTAAAACTCTATCTCCCCGACAGAATGGAAACCATGTGTGTGTGTGCGCGCGCACAGGGAGTAAGAATGAGAAATGGGTCCTCACTGATTGCTTCATCCTGAACCATATAGATACTGGTTCTGACTGCAGCTGGGCCATTGTGGACATAGCTGACTCTTGATTCCCACACTAGGGGAAACTGTAATAATATGGAAGAGTAAATATGACCCTTACCCAAACCACCTATTTCCATGCATTCGTCACTGTAATGCTATTCATAAGCTTTAAGTGATGGTGACATTTTATGTTTGTATAGGACTTTTGATTGTGATGGTTTCATACACACTTCATTTCAGATGGAGCAGGCTAACCTACTGAAACACACAGCAACTTCAAAACTCAGTTCCTTCAGGAAAAGACATTTGTTTCTCTGCTCTGGAGCGGAGGTGCCAGAGGTTAACAGCAGCTCGGCTCTTAGACGTCTTTTAGGACAGGCCCCAGATGCCCTGCCATCGTCCGCATGGGACTCGCAAGGCTGCCCTAGGAATTGCCATGCCGCCACTCAGGAAGTGTGAGGCCAGCAGGGTGAGCACAGGATCTGGGTGCAGTGGGAGTGGCTGTGTCACTCTTGCTCCCACTCCTCTGCCAGGACCAGCATCTGCAGGCCGGGAGGCTGTGGGTGTGGCCTGCTGCATGCACTGCACAACCCACTTCTGCAGAAGGCAGACGGGACTGGGGCGGGGAGATTTAGATACACACATGATCTCATTGGTCAAAGATCAATGGATTTCTTAAATCTCTTCTCTCTCTGCTTTTGGAAGGAATGAATGAGCATGCCCATAACTTCTGGGAAGCAAATAAGCAGAGAGATGAGGCGTAGAAAGGCCCTGGTGATCCAGAACAAGTTGTACCGGAATAATAAGTTACAATAAATAGTAATAAATTGGCTGGACCCACCATGCAAATAGCACAGAAGGTGCTCCTATTATACAGGATTGGGATAGAATTGGTAAAGAATATTGAATAATAAAAAAGTGAGAATGAGAAAAAAATTTTTGAAAAAGTTCAGTTTTGAGAATAAATAATGAGGACAGAGTGCTGCTGTCCTCTAAAGCCACATGGATTCTGAGAATTGTCACAGGAACGGGCTAACCAATGCACAAATGGACATAGGATTTTTTAAAAAGGTCTTTTAAATAAGTGGGAAAATATGAACTATTTAGTTAACTCATTGACAAAACTATCTGTTTTAGGGAAAAGATGAAAGCAGGTTCCTGCCTCATGCTGTTCACAATATGTTTTAGATGGGTTAAAATACTCACCATATAACAAAACTAGAAGAAAATAACCCTGGGACTAGAAAAGGCTCCTTAAACCAGGTCTAAGAAACAGACACAGACCACGCAGGGCTTTCTAAAGTGTAAAAGATTTTGGTCTTTACCTGACCAGAGAACTGACCGAAGTATGTCAGCCAACCAGTGGTGGGGTCAGACTTGTGGGCCGTCCTCTCAGGAGCGTGGGGATGAAAGGGGGCGCGAGGGTGATGCAGTCGGAAGGCTGTTTCTGCACACTGGCTGAGAGGTGGCGACAGTTTGGTCTCGAAGGCCAGTGATGACAAGTGGACAGAGTGGACAGATAATTCTAGAAATGTTTTTCTAGAAATTTAGGAGTTGTTGTATGGGGTGGGGACAAGGAAGCGAGTCTATGGGACTAAGCAGAACCAGACCAGGAAATACACCACTGGCATGCTCAAAATTTGGGGCTGTTTTCCTAAGGTGCAGTGAACAATGGTGGCATCTGCCCTGCAGAGAGACACATCAGACTCCTAGTGTGAGCCCACTGCTCGAGGGTGACCTAACACCTTGACCCCAGGCTTGCTGTGGGGAGTACACGAGAGAGCATACAGATGCCATGTTCTAATGCTGGACACCTGAACTTTGTACATTATTAACCAGTGCTACCCCAATTGATTTCATTTAAAAAATGAAGAAACAAGATGGCTTCAGATCCGATGACAGGAAACAAACATACAAAGCAAGGCACATTTTTCATTTCCTTACACTGACTCGTGTCTTCACAGTGAGGTCTACTTGGAACTTTAGGCATCTTTTATTATAATGAAAATTTTGGTAAGGCCAATATAGCTAAAAACTAGAAATTTCTTCTTTCTTTATGGACATCAGTGGCAAGAAAATTAGTACTAGATCCTTTTCCCTCTATGTCAATTATTAGTATATTTTTTAAATCCATTTTTCTGCCTAAGTACTTTTAGCAACGGGATACAATAACATCCTGATCAAAAACAATCACACTTACAGTAAAACATCTCACTGGTATGTTATCAATGACCAACTCTAATATGAGAATTGCGATTAGATCATCTAAACCCCCAAGTAATTAACTTGCCTAGTCAACAAAATTCACCAAGCAGCTGTTACGTGCTGAGTAATATTCTAGTTGCTGGAAATACAGCAGCAAACAAAACAGTTGATAACTCATTCTATTGGAGAGCTTATTGTCTTGCTGTAAAATAGAAACAAGGAAAAATAAAATGTATAGTATACGAGATGGTAATGAGTATTCCAGGAAAACGAAGCAGGAAGTGGGGAGAGAAAGGGGTGCAGGAACCAGTAAGTAGCCAGGGAAGGCCACATTGCTGGGTGATGTTTGAGAAAATAATGGAAGGAGGTGAGGAAATCAGATAGGAAGATAATTAACAGGTGAACATTCCTGGAAGGAGGGAAC